>JASPKZ010002718.1:0-300000 GCA_030220185.1 Diploptera punctata | reverse complement strand
TAGTCTACATTTTATAATATATTAAAATTGGAATAAGCATGTAATTTTTGTATTTATTATTCCCTGGTTGAGTAGGAAACAAGGCCTTATGAACTTACTCTACCAGCTTAAACAAAGCATAATAATAATAATAATAATAATAATAATAATAATAATAATAATAATAATAATAATAATAATAATAATAATAATAATGAGATGCACAAAGAAATTAAACATAGGCTCAATTCTGGAAATGCATGTTATTATGCATTGCAGAGACCCTTGATGTCCCAACTCCTTTCAAAAAACGTTAAACTGAAAATATATAAAACTATTATTCTACCAGTTATAATATATGGCTGCGAAACATGGACTCTTACTTTAAGGGAGGAAAGGAGATTACAAGTATTTGAGAATAAAGTACGTAGGAAAAATTTTGGACCAAAGAGAGATGAACAGACAGGTGAATGGAGAACACTACATAACAATGAACTACATGGTCTTTATAGGAAGCCAGATATAATAAGAACAGTTAAGTCTCGTAAACTGCGATGGGCAGGACATGTTGCACGTATGGGAATGAAAGACTTGCATGGAAGCTTCTTGTAGGAAAGCCAGAGGGAAAACGTCTAGTTGGTAGACCTAGAATGAGGTGGGAGAATAACATTAACTATGATTTGAGGGAAGTAGATTATACAGGGAATGATTGGAAAGCATTAGCTCAGGATAGGGACGTATGGAGAGCTTATGTCCGCGCGGCCATGAACCTACGGGTTCGATAGTGCCAGTGAGTACGTAACTAAGTAAGTAAGTAATTAAGTAAGTAATAATAATAATATATAATAATAATTATTATTATCATTATTATTGTTGTTATTGTACAAGTTGCATGTTTCTTGTTCATTCAAAGTTTTACAGAAGCCTGTAAAATAATTTATTTATTTTATTTTATTTATTTAGTTTTTGTACTCCGCTTATGTTAAAATGGGAAATATAATGTCTAATCCTATAAACACCTCAAAGGGATTGAAACAAGGGTGCAGTCTATCACCAATTTTATTTAATATTTATGTAGAATTTATATTAACGAAATGGAAACAAAGCTGCAAAGGTATGGGGATCCCAATAGGCAATAGATTTTTGCTGACATTACAATTTGCCGATGATCAACTGGTTTTAGCACAAGACAATTTTGATATGGAATTCATGATAAAAAGGTTGAAAAGCACATATGAATCATGGGGTCTCACAGTAAATTTACAAAAAACAGAATATCTGGCAATAAATAGCAATGAAAGAGAAAACTTAGTATTGGAAGATGGAATCCAAATAAAGCAAGTGAAACAAACTAAATATTTGGGAATGATTATGGATAACATCGAAGGTATAGGCAAAGAGAACATAAAACATAGTATTGAATTGAGTAGCAAAATAATATCATCATTAAATTCCATATGGTGGGATAAGCATATTTGGAAAGACACAAAAAAATATATTGGTAAAACATTGGTGGAATCTGTTGCAATGTACGGAAGTGAGGTATGGACAATCAATAAGTACTACAAGAATAGACTAATAGCTCTAGAAATGGATTATTTACGAAGAAGTGCCAGAAAGTCTAAATTAGAACGTGTCACAAATAAGGAAATTAGAAACAAAATGGAAGCAGAAGAAAGCATAATTGAAATAATTGAGGAAAAGGAATTAAAGTGGTTAGGACATGTTTTAAGAATGGAAGATGAGCGATGGCCGAAGCAACTATATGAATGGCATCCTAACAGAAAGAAGAAAAGAGGAAGACCAAGGTTAACATGGAAGGAAAACATGAAGACAGTAATGCAAGCTAGAGGGCTAAGCATCGAAGATGCCCAAGACCGCAGGCTTTGGAGGTTTGGCACGGGAAGACGGCAGCAGCTGTAAAAACCCAAAGTTAGAGAGATAGATTTAGTTTTTGTACCACATTAAATTATATTGGTCACATTTTGACCCACATAGTTTGCACTTGCACTTTTCTTTCGGCTCGTGGCAAATCCGGTGATGTAAACCATGTACAGCGAATCTCATAACATGTTTCTAATGATTGTGTTAAAGTTTGTGATGATACTCTTTACGGTTATTTTGGCCGCATCTATGATAATAACTACTGCTGAATCCGTAACAATAAAGGATTTGGAACCTTATGTGCAATGGAGTTTCATTTTATGTGCAATTTAACATTATGCATAGTTGTGGCGGAAAAGCAAGTTATGGTTAATTGCATATAAGAAACGTAATGTAGAGATCAGTTTGGCAGTAAGCCGGTGTGGTCAGTCAGCCACCCCTGAAGCTGTTTAAAGCTGCAGGAGATAGTACATAGCACGCTGGTTTTAAGAGGCGGTTAACCTTAACACCCAAAGATATCCACATTAAACCCATCAGTTGACCATGTAATCTAAACTTTCTCTCTCGCTCTCTCTCACTCCCTCTCTCATTATAAGCCGGACGACTCTTTATGTGCAACGAAAAACAACGTTTTGCGATGTGTTCTGGTGCCTGCCTTTGGGTCTGCAGTAAAAATCCAATATAGGCTAAACTGAAGTAATTCGTGATTCGGGTAAACCCATGGTAATTTCCTATATCTATGATTAGTAAAATGTATGCATCTTTGTGACGTTGTGTTCTTTTGAAGAAGTGACTGATTTCAAATAATATCTATTTATCTACAGTGTTCTGCCCAAGAGCTGGTCTTTCACTGTAATCAGAGCATTTTCGTGCAATGTTTTGCAGCTTTACTAGAGAAGTATAGGTGTGGTAGCTTCCCGTTGTTTTCCATACTAGTGAATGATGATAATGATTATGATGATGGCGGGATGATTTTCGGGGACCGCTGGGCCCTACGCTTCCTGACATGTTTTACAGGTGAGGAAAACCCCCGAACAAACCTCACCAAGGAGCACGTCCCGATCGGGTATCGAACCCGGGCTCGCTGCGTGACGAGGCAGCACGCTACCTCGAGACCACAGCGGTGGACAATTTCAAATACATAGGAACAATTATTACAAACAGGACGAGGTGCAGAAAGAAAATAAACATAGGTTCAACTCTGGAAATTACGTATTACAAAAATTCTTGTCATAAGTAATGCCACGAGTGATTTCAAAATTATCGATAAATTCACGACTCACGAAGTGAGGAGTGAAATTATGTAGAGAATTTGGAAATCAAGAGTGGCATTTGTTAGGACTATTTAACGAATAAAATTAAGCTGTTTACTCACAAATCGTTATTTAAATATAGTTATTTTGAAATATTTATTTATTTAATGTAAACTGCGATGTTAGAACATAAATGGGAAGCTATGTTTGAAAACAAATGGGAAACGATTGTAGCGCTTGTTCATCACTGCAACCAGATCATATTATTTATTGCCAAAGGATCGCAATATTATAAGAATGCACTCTAGTGGAGAAATTTATAACCAACATTAGAGGTATTAATTAATTTCTGATTTTTTATGATGTAAATATGGCAATTATATTTTTCTGGAACGTTATTTCCTGGGAAATAATTTGTTTAAGAAAGTGTAAACAGTGGTTTCTTTTTTTATGGTATAATCAATTGCTACAAATGTTTTATATTATCTCCCGCAAGCACCATCAGCTGACATTCGTGCACTATATATACAATCTGGTAGCCGTATTTCTTACGGGCTCAGTCACTGCAAAACAATGCTATGACCTATTCAGAATGTTAAATAGGAGGAGCTTTCTTTAATATGACTATTTAACTCATGCCCCAAATGGGAGTCAATGGCCAATCACGTTTCAATGATTTCTGTTTTACAACCAATCAGAGCCGTGTTTCACGAAATATTTATCAGTGTTATAATTACCATATTAAAGAAGGCTCCTCCTTTTTAATATTCTGAACAGGTCTGACCATTATTTTGCAGTGATCGAGCCCGTGAGAAATACGGCTATCAGATTGTATATATAGTGCATGAATGTCAACACATGCCGCATGCGGGAGTTAATATAAAAACATTTGTAGCAATTGATTATACCACCAAAAAAAGAAACCACTGTTTGCACTTTCTTAAATGTATTTTTTCCCAGGTAATAATCCAGAAAAATATAATTGTCATATTTACATCATACGACATCAGATATGAATTAATATGCAGTTTGATGTGTTTAATTTTTTCTCCACTAGAGAGCATTCTTACAATATTGCGTTCCTTTGCAATAAATAGTATGGTTGCAGTGATAAACAAAAGAAGCAGATGAAGCGTACCTATCGCTTCTCGTTTGTTTTCAAACATCGCCGTTTACATTAAATATATAAATATTTTAAAATAACTATAGTTAAATAACGATTTGTGAGTAAACAGCTTAATTTTATTCGTTAAATAGTCCTAACAAATGCCACTCTTGATTTCCAAATTCCCTAGATAAATTCACTCCTCACTTCGTGAGTAGTAAATTTATCGATAATTTGGAAATCACTCGTGGCATTACTTACGATAAACTTGTTTGATAAATTTGAGGCGAAACAAGACTGTGATTGGTTGTAATTAAAACATCATTGAAATGTGATTGGTCATTGAATCCCATTTGGGGCATGAGTTAAATAGTCATCCTAATTTCTCCCAAGATAGTAAATAAAAATATATACAAGTGTTATTCTTCTAGTTATCTGATTACAAAACATGGGTTATTTACTTCAGAGGAGTAGAAAAGATTACGAGTATTTGAAAATTAAGTTCTTAGGTACATTTTTGGAACAAAGCGAAATGAACTGACAAGCGAATGGCAAAAGACTACCTACTCGTAACTGTGAATTACATTATCTCTATGGGAAACCAGATAAATTTTAAAACAGATTTCAATACCTAACGGAAATATTCACTTTGTTGTTAAATGGCGATAATAGTGAATATTTATTTTATTAAATTTAATATCACGTCAGAAGCACAACTGTCCCGCGCCGTAGCCGAGCGGTTAAGGCAGGAAGCCTTGGCGCAGAGCTACGGGACTTGCGCTGGTTCGAGTCTCCATGGGGAAGAAATTTTCTCATGGTATTTCGGCCAGTATGGGACCGGTGCCCACCCAGCATCGTGAGGCAATTGGGTAGCTACAATAAGTAGCGGCTCCAGGTTGAGGAACCAGCTATAACGGCTGGGGGACTCGACATGCTAACCACATGTCACCCCTACACTGGCTGTTGATCATCTACCTCTGTGATTGACACATGTGGATGTGAAGGGCCAGCAGCCGGCTGGTAAAAGGGCAACCGCTGAAAAGTGGAAATACCCTCAATCGGAATCAGAAACACAACTGCCGGAAAGACGAAGCGAACCACTATAAATAATGCTTAAGGAAACCTTCTAGCATGCAGAGCCAATGGGGTTCGTGTATACAGTTTATTAATGAAAATCGGATGTATTTTTATTTTAATTTTATTAGAATTGTTGGTGGAGCCTTCGTAGCGACATTCAATTGAAGATCATAGTGCCCTAAGCAAATTCAATTACGTCATATTTATTTTCTTAAGAAATTAGTACAAATAACTAACTAACTCGCTATTCAAACCCACAGGTTCATGGTCGCGCGGACATAAGCTCTCCATACATCCCTATCCTAAGATAATGTTAATCTACTTCCCTCAAATCATGATTAATATTAGTCTCCCACCTCAGTATAATTTTAACAATTTTCAAAATAATAAAACATAAAAGTAAACTAAGATCTCGGTAGTCCCAACTAGATAAAATTTCTTTAAAATCTTAACAAACAACAGTCAGTATTAATTGAAAAGCTGAAGATGGAAAATGTTCCGAAAGATCTTACAAGATATTTAAAGAAAATTTACATATTTGAAGAGAAACATTATACGCTCAGATCGGGGTTTGAACCCAGGACATTTGGCGTTTTAGGTTAATTCTCTACCGCTGAGCTATCTGAGCACTTAAATCTAAACGAAACTTTTTCTCTTATACATTGTTAATCGAGCAAAGGTTCGTAGCATTCGGCGATCGGGAATTAACAATGTATACGATTGTTTAGAATTGAGTGCTCAGAGAGCTCAGCGGTAGAGCATTGGCCTAGAAAGCCAAAGGTCCTGGGTTCAAACCCCGGTCTGAGTGTATAATTTTTCTTTTCAAATATAATTTGTCCTTCAGTGAGAAGTATTAAATTAATAATAAAATAATCGAAATATTACCTAGTTGAGAACGATTGAGATGTCTGATATGAATTTTATTACTTTAACTTTTACATAATAGTGACCTCAACGACGTGTCGTAATGAATTTTACAAGTATTGACAAAAACAAGAAGAAGGACGAACCATTAAACTATACTTTTAATTTACCCAAACTAGAGTGAAGAAACTTGATGTAATTTTAATTTGTAGCTAGAATTTCCTTAAGACCATTACGAAGAACTTGTTCGGCACTATAATTTCCTTAAGGAGAGAGTTAGTGGGTGGTCTTTTCAACAGTGGATAACATCAATTAAGATGGTAATTACAGAGCTTCCTACTAGGAATGGCGAAACGTAACAATTAAATAAAAGTACTTTAATCAGAACACATTCAACATGTTTGGAGGAGGTTATTTTCTGATGAATAGTTTATAAGAAAGTCACGCGATGTAGTCTATATGAACGATACCTACCATGCACGTTACCTAATAAGTTCTTGAGAATAAATTTAAATTTTCAACAAATTATTTCCAAATTCTTATTTACAAAATAAACGTTTATCAAAATCTACACCATACAATATTCATCAATATTCATCTTAGTTTTTTCTAATGCTAGAACAGTTATCACGAATAAGATTCACTCTAATGAATGGGGAAGACTTCCGTCTTAGAGTTGAGGAAAAAACACCCAGGAAAATTGTTCTGATCGGGCTTGCTGCGTACGAGGTAATAATGTTACTCCGAAAAAACGGTGGTGAATAACAACAAGAACAAGAACAAGAACAAGAACAACAATAATAATAATAATAATAATAATAATAATAATAATAATAATCATCATCATCAACAACAAGGATTAAGCCCAATGGCCTGTTCCGATCTCATTATAGGACGAATTGGTCCTTCCAACTCTTCAATGGTCTTCCCAACATTCTTCTCCCTTTTGGTTTATAATTATACAGTCTTCTTGGTATGCGCTGTTCATTCATTCTTAATACGTGCTGAAGATAAGCAGTTTGATATTTTATTCTTTCACAGAGATTAAATATAATAAGTTCTGTTCTTATATCTTCGTTTTTCTTTTCATCGGTCCTTTGGTAATAATAACAATAATAATAATAATAATAATAATAATAATAATAATAATAATAATAATAATAATAATAATAATAATAATAATAATAATAATAATAATAACAACACAGACTCAATAGATATTTGACTAGACTTTGAAACTATGTTCAGTATTATTCTTAAGTAGTAGTAGTAGTGGTGGTCCAGGTCACTCCACTGGAAAGCATAGGGCCTTGATAAAAGATCGCCAACGAACTCTGTTTTTTTTGCCAATGCCTTAATTTCATTCCAACTCATCCCTCCCTGTACGGCTTCATCCCCGATTGTTTTACTCCATGTCGCCATAGTTCTTCGACTAAGCCTTCTCAGTCCTTGGAGTTCCAATCAAATGCCACTTTTGTGATGTTATCGTTCTCTCTCCTTAACATATGACCAACCCGTTTCCATTTGAAGAATTTAATTTCTTTACAAATTTCGTTTTGATTCGTTCTTCTCCAAAGTTCTTTATTTGTTATTATCTCTGACCACCATATAACCAAGATATTTCTCAGGCACCGGTTATTCTTAAAAGAGCTAAGGAACATTTGTGAATGTGAATTTGGACACGTGTCTATTTGCACATGCCAGATAAGTCTCATTTAATAAAATATAAAAATGTAATTATAATAAAAATCTAAGAATAATTAATGTCATTTTTGACATAAATGACCAGACTCATGGGCTAGTGGTAAGCGTTTCTGACTACTGTTCATGAGGTAACGGGTTCGATTCCCGGTGAAACCAGAGGAATTTCTCATTAAAGGGAATCATTCATATCGTTGCCCTAGTCTGGAATTTAGGTTAAGAACTCTCCTGGCGCTTTATTATCATTTATCACCCATCATATCATCGGGGTAACGTAGCTCCGCCTTCTAGGCGCCCCAGAAGTGGGTTACAATTAAGCAAATGCCAGAAGAAAACAAGATATGTCGAAATGACAACCTAGAGCATTGAATAAAGAAATTGATATATATCATAAACCGATATAAACTATAGCCTACAGTATACTCAGAATTTCAATATAAAAAACTAACGGTAGGAAATGCGTCAAAGAGGTCTTATATACGAGACGCAAGTCTCACCTGAGGACATCATCGACATTTTCGCAGAAGTCCATTGTGTATGCCTATGAACACAGTATATATATTAGGTTGTCTTATAAGTAATGCATTTTCTTTTAATATGTTGTGTGTTTAGTGGAATATTGAAGGTATGTTTCACTGGGAGAATGTTCCAAAAAGGGCGTACATCGATGCGGATCTTTTTTCTCAAGAACTGGAACGAGTTCATGAAATTTTGAGAGTCGCCGGTTCAAAACTGACCGGACCCTACTGCAAGAAGAACCATGATAAAATTTAGGAAATGAGAGGAATCGAACTACTATCATTCCCAGAGTGAATTCAGTTAATTCTTTTTACTATCCAAGGTCCATTTCTTGCGTGAATTTTCGAAAAAAATAATATCATTGAAACAAAGGAAGTGCTTCAAAGAATTGTTCACATCAAAACCAGAGAGTTTCTACTTTGAAGAGTATTTTAATTACTTGACAGAACACATTGAAAATAAAATTTTGTTTAAAAAAACTACATTACGTATGAGACTATATCTCTAATTATTACATACTAGCGGACCCGGCAGACGAGTCCTGCCCGAACGTTCATTTCTCGTGTCTTGCCCGGATGATAAAAATGTTACGTTTTTACCATAAAATTTACTGTGTTTATAGGCATATATAATGAACTTCTGCAAATTCACTCCCTGTGGATTATCACCTTGGCGTGGTAGGGAGACTTAGTACCGATGACCCAGACGATCATAACCGGGAAGCTTTGGCTTGCGGTTAGATAAGAGGAGAGGGAACTAAGAATAATCCGCAACGTGGGAGCAACGACCATACTGGAAGCTGCAAACACGGAAGACCACAACGGCAGACGCGGCGGAGATAGAAATATCGGAACGGCGAAAATGGCGGAAGTGGCAACCCGATCTCTGGGGATGAAATAAGAGACCCAGCTCGGGGAAACAAGAATGAAGTCCTCAACGGCAGAAGGCGGAAGAGGCTACCCTCCTTGTGGGGATAAAACACAAGGAACCAAGTCCAAAGGCTTTAAGAAGGCAGCCCCTCCAAAGGACTAACCCTGCAGTACGTTAGTAGCGTACTCAGGGGACACTTTAAAATACTTACAAGCTCCAAAGAGATAGCCGGACTGTTCAACGGATCAAAGCAAATATAATATTAGAAAATAAACCAATAGAACAAGTAGTAAGATGTAACTTCCTAGGTTGCGAAATTTCATACACAGCGGAAACAGATATAAATAACAAACTAAATAAGTTTAATTATATAACAGGAACACTAAAAAGAACTTTGAAAAATAAAGCCAGGAAAGACTCTATGATGAAATTATACAAGACAATGGCAGTGCCTATTATTACTTATGGATCCGAAACATGGACAGTGACAACACAACAATCTGCCGGAATACAAGCTGCTGAAATGAGATTCCATTCAGGCATCCACTCAAACACGCACAAAAAAATTCATCAAAATCGATCCAGTCGTTTAGGCAGTTTTTAATTTCGGATTTCAAGTAAACCTCCACTTCTAATTCTCGGATTTAACTAATTTTTTGACAATACCTATCTATGTTTATTTTAAGAGGATATACTGAGTTTCGTTGTCGAACATCGAAATTGTGATCGCTAGAGTGATATTTAAGTTTTCACTTCAGGTGAAATCTTACACCTAATTGTTTTAGAAGGTCTAATTATGAATCTACACTATCCACGGATCTAATAAAAAATATACAAAAATTTTCATAAAGTCGGTTCAGGGTGTACCAAAAAGGGTGGCGCAAACTTACATGGTTGAAAGTACACGATAATAGAAGCAACAATGTCCCAGTAAACATGGGTCCGCAAACGAGCCGTTTGCGAAATAATTACGAATGTATGGTTACACTGACTTCATTGTAAACACCGTCCTAGTTAGTACAAATTAATTTGAATTTAGACTTTACTATTAATTTTTCATCTCATTTAGTTCACAATTCACTTCACTTATGGGCTACCTGTTAAAGGAGGTGTTCGAAGTGTCTTCCTTGCATCTGGATGCAATAATGTGCTCGTCTCTGCAATGAATGTTGAATTCTTTCGAAAACCCCTGGATCATTTCTCAATTCTTGACAAGCATGTACAACTCTCTGCTCCAGTTCTTCAATCGTGTTAACGGGTGTGCTGTACACTTCGCTTTTGAGGTGACCCCAGACACAAAAATCCAAAAGATTTAGATCAGGTGATCTTGGAGGCCAATGTACAGACCCGCCTCGACCTATCAATCTTTGGCCGTATCTGCGCGTTAGTTGCCGTCTCACAACAGCAGCAAAATGTGCTGCAGCTCCATCATGCATTTACCACAAACTCTGACGTTGCTTAAGGGGGACATCCTCAAGCAATCCTGGAAGATGACGTCGCAAAACCTAAGGTACCTCCGTCCATTAAGTTTTCGTGGAAGAATGTTTTTGGCCCAATGAGATGATCACCTAGTACCCCCAACCATACATTCAGTGAGAAACAGTGCTGATGTGGTGACTCATGAACAGCATGTGGGTTTATTTCACACCAAAAATGTGTATTATGATAATTAAAAACACCATCGCGTGTGAATCCTGCTTCGTCTGAAAATAATATGTTACATGCGAAACGAGGGTTGACTACAGTCTGTTGTTGCATCCACTGACAAAACATCACTCTAGGAACAAAGCCCGCATCATTGAGACATTGAACTCGTTGGAGGTGGTAAGAGTACAGTAAATTGCGCTGTAAAATTCTCCATACACTACTGTGGCTTAGTACAGGCACTTGTGTGGCAATCCTTCTCGTTGAGGTTCTTGGAGAGAGCTGTACTGCTTCCAACACCATATCCTCAATCTCAGGCGTAATGCGAGCAGGCCTACCTACTGCTCTGCCATGTGCAAAACCCCCATTTTCTCTCAGGCGCTGATGGACCCTTGTAAATGTACGACTTTCGGGGTGTCTTCGATCAGGGTATGTTTCTAGGTACAAGCGTGCTGCCTCCCGTGCATTGCCATTAGTCCTACCGTACATGAAATGCATATCCGCATTCTCTTCGTTACTGTAAGGTTCCATTGTAACTACAACACAGCACAAGTGGCACTCCTCAGACGAGACTGATATCTTTTGACACTGTGTACTGTATCCGTCCTGTACGTTCTGCGTGTATGGTTTGATTACAACTCCACCACTCAGCAATGTTCAGTTTTGTAAACAAATAACATAGGACGGCTTCAAGTGCGCAAGGAGTAAACCGTACGATGTTACAAACAATGACGTCAGTGGCGGCTTGTAACCATACATTTGTTATTATCTCGCAAACGGCTCGTTTGCGGACCGATGTTTACTGGGACATTGTTGCTTCTATTATCGAGTACTTTCAACCATGTAAATTTGCGCCATCCTTTTTGATACACCCTATATACAGATATTATGTATTTAGTCCATATTTTAAGAAAATTGGGAATACGTGTAGAAGAAACAGTACACCCTTTTCTGTTGAGAGAAATTAAAAGTGTTAAAACATCCAATAATAAGATAAAGCTTGTCATTATTACATATTTTAAAACTAAAACTTAAATTAAAAAAAATTATGACATGTAATCTACCCATCCATAGTAATTTTTCATGCTATGCTTTGCAGCTGTAGTAGGGAATTATATGTGTGGTAGCTTCCCGTTACTTTCCACACCAGTGAAGGATGATAATGATAAGGGTGATGATGATGATGACCAGATGATTTTTGGGGACCGTTGGGTCCTAAGCTTCCTCACATTTGTCTTACAGGTGAGGAAAAACCCCGAAAAAACCTCCCACAGGAGCCTATTCTGTCCGGGAATCGCTGCGTGACAAGGCAACACTCTACCTCGAGACCACAGCGGTGGACATGTAATCTGTAATAGAGGGAAATAATCAGCTTTGTGTGTTCAGTATCATATTTAAAATTAATGCTTTTACTTCTGTAATTGACATAACCTCGAAAATATATAATGCAGTAATCAGAGAAGGAGAATAAAACAACATATCTGGAATTTTCAATTATAATATTGTTGTTTTAAACTATAATTAATTAAATTTGAAATTATCAATCGCAGAAGATAAGAAGTAAAGGACGATAAAATGTGCGTTTTTCGTTACGTTGATTGTTAACTGTTTCCATTCGTTCAGTAAATAACAAAACTTGATAATGCGAACTTAATCACACTAATTAATCTCTAAACTCATCTATCTTAAAATATAAAAATTACGTGGCCCGTTGTTTGTCCGCGATGAAATCCTAAACTACTGAACCGATTTTAATAAAATTTTGCACACTGTGTGCTGTTTGAGCCAACTTGAGACCTACGGTTGTTTATGACTAAATTTATAGTCGCATTATTTTTTATTGCAAATTATTTGCTTATTATTTAACAAAGAGTTATAATTATCTGTGAGTTCCATACGATACTAACAGATGACGGTGTAAGGTAATTGGTTTATTATTTAACCAGGTGGCTGTGCTTTTTGTTGCAACCTAGAGTTTCAATTGAATTACAAATATTGATTGTTTTATAATTTAAGTGTGTTCAGTGTTTATTTTATTTTCAATATATTGATAATAATATTAATTTCGTGTGTAAGTATTCGTTTTAAGTAATCTGGCTGAAAGACAGCAACTTAATTTAAATTTAACTGGACCGATAAGGGAATTGAACAATATGGCGAATCAGTTCTAGAGACCATGAATGATAAGATATCAAATGAATTTCCGCAAATTGGTATAGGTCTATGTGACATAAATCTTACATTTAAGAAGAAGTTCAATTTAAAAACATATGAAGGTCCTAAGGAACAGGATAACAGAACTGTAAGTAAGTCTATAAGTTATAATAAAATGCCTAATATTACAGAAACAATCTACAAGCCTCAATTAAATGAAAAACAAGATCACTATATTATATCACAAGATGATATTACTATACAGAGACTTCTTGATGATGATGAGAATCCAAACTGCCAACAAGTTCGTAGAAAAAAAAAACGAAAGTATAATGAAATCAGCAAGCCTCCTGAAAATATTCCATCAATAAATGTATATAATCCTTATGATACATTTATGGATGATACTGAGAATGCAGACAACATAAATTCATCTCAATCAACAAAACCACTTCCACATAAACCACCACCCATATTTATACCGGGTGTAGTTAACGTACCAGAACAAAAAAATTGTGTAAAACAAAAACTTTCGTATTTAGATTTGTCACTTAGTTTACTACAACATAATTTAATGTATACCTTAGCCACAGCAACGCGCGGCCGGGACTTCTATATATATAAAACAAAGTCGGATTAGTTACACTATTTATAACTCAAGAACGACTGGACCGATTTTTATGATCTTTGATTTGTTGGATTTGTTTCCGCCCCGAATAGCAGATAACTATTAAAACATCGGAAAAATTAACATAAAAATATTTAAAGGCGATACGACGTTCGCCGGGCCAGCTAGTATTCTATAGTTTTCTGCCCTAGAGCAAGTCTTTCACAGCAATCATAGAATTTTCCTGCTATGCTTTACAGCTTTACTAGGGAATTATAGATGTGGTAGCTTCTCGTTATTTTCAACATCGTGGGATGATGATGATGGCCGTATGGTGTTCGGGGACCTTTTGGGCATCAAAACATCCTGACATTTGTCTTAGATGTGAGGAAAAACCCCGAGACAAACCTCATCCAGGAAACTTTTCTTGACCGGGAATCGAACTCGGGCCCGCTGCGTGACACGGCAGCTCGCTACCTTGAGACTACAGCGGTGGTCATTCATCTATAAACACTCGAATTAAATCATAATATAGAGTTAAAAGTCATTGAATTCTTTACTCAAAGAAGACTCGTGTGGAATGTGGTGCTTAGTATATTTGTCTAGAAACTTCTAATATTAGATTTGTTGCAGCAATCATCATATTGAATCTATTTTTATGTCTGTGACGTAACTATTACACCATAACATCATATTCTGCAATACGTGTAAATGCACCTTATTATATCATATATTACAAGTATTTACAAATCCACAGTTTAGATTTTACCACTAAAACAAAAGCTAAAATTAAGAAAATAAAGATTAACTGCCATGACAATCGAAGTAACTAATCTAACACTTGTACGTGGTATATAATTTTAATCGGAAAGAAACAAAAGATAATAATAAATCAATACTTGAATAGAATTATGATATATTTCTTATATCAAAATGTGGATTTATTTTACAAGATGTGACGCGAAAATGTTTTACTGAGTTCCAATCAAACACCATGCACATGGGAAACAAACGGAAGCACGGATGCAGTCAACATATACACGATATTTAACGAACCTAAAAGCTAACCTAACGCAATTTAAGCACTTTAACATGTGAAAGAATGTAATGCCCAAAATTAATAGTAAGTTCTGAAATTCTAAAGTATATGTGCACAGTTAATTAGATGGACATGCAATGACAAATGAGGGAAATTTTGAGGAAGTGGCTGAATTCAAATACCTAGGTACAATAATCACAAATAGGAATGAGATGCACAAATAAATTAAACATAGGCTTAATTCTAGAAATACGTGCTATTATGCATTGCAGAGAATTTTGATGTCCTAATTCCTTTCAAAAAACGTTAAACTGAAAATATATAAAACTATTATTCTACCAGTTATATTATATGGGTGCGAAACATGGACTCATACTTTAAGGGAGGAAAGGAGATTACAAGTATTCGAGAATAAAGTACTTAGGAAAATTTTTGGACCAAAGAGAGATGAACAGACAGATGAATGGAGAAGACTACATAACGATGAACTACATGGTCTCTATAGGAAGCCAGATATAATAAGAACAGTTAAGTCTCGTAGACTGCAGTGGGCAGGACATGTTGCGCGTATGGGAATGAAAGACGTGCATGGAAGCTTCTTGTAGGAAAGCCAGAGGGAAAACGCCCAGTTGGTAGACCAAGAATGAGGTGGGAGAACAACATTAACTATGATTTGAGGGAAGTAGATTACACAGGGAATGATTAGAAAGTATTAGCTCAGGATAGGGATCTATGGAGAGCTTATATCCGCGCGGCCATGAACCTACGGGTTTGATAGTGCCAGTGAGTAAGTACAGTTAATTAGAACATACTCTATATTGGCTGCACTGGTACACGTATTTGCTGATGCATAGACTATTCGTTAAAATCAATATGGCTGCCACATGTTCATGCTACGTATGTAGTTAAATATCATGGAAAAATATATTAATAATAACGTCAGAAAAATGTAAAAATCATTGTATAAGGTGGGAAATAATTTGAAACATGAAACCCTATGAATACAATTTGACAGGAGTTCATGAAGAAATTAAATTATTGTTACATGTTGTAAAGTTTAGGCTTTTTTTAGATAATAAAATATTTAAAGAGCTTTATGATATATCGCTAGGTGACAGTATATATTTGTATATCCAGGTTTGCAAACACCAAACATGAGAGACATCAAACATCCCACTAATTGAAGGAGTTAATTAACTGTAATTTTCATCTGTCAAGTTCATTATAAATAAAAAAGGCTTATATACATAAAAAGCTTTCATTCCATTAATTAAGTTCGCAATTATGTGAGAGATAAGAAAGGTAGTTTTACCTTTTGTTTTCCATGGCAGGAGAGGCTTATAGGGAGGACACAATTTACAAACATTACCTTAATACAATTAGTAAGTTTGTAAACTATATTGGGGATCCATAGACATATATCGAATTTATAAAGTTTTATTTTTAAGGGGTAGAATTTGAATTGAAATAAATCTAAAAATGCAGTCCTAATCGCTTGCATTGAAGGCTCGCATAGAAGGTCCTTGGTCTACCATCCAACTACCGGCCTCACATCCACATGTGTCAATCACAGAGGTGGGTAATAATCCAGCCAATATACTGGTGACATGTGGTGAGAATGTCGGGTCCCCCAGCAGTTATAGCTGGTTTTCTCAACCTGGAGCCTCATTTATTATAGCTACCAAAATTCTTAACAAATCTGGGTGAACATAGGTCCCATACTAATCGAAATTGCATCAGAAAATATCTTCCCCCATGGGGACTCGAACAAGCCCAATCCCCATACGCTCGGGCACAGCGAGACATAAGGTATTTATTAGTCCTAATATTTAACCAACTGACTTACTGGCACTATCGAACCCGTAGGTTCATGGCAGCGCGGACACAAGCTCCTATCACTATCCTAAGCTAATGTTTTCCAATCATTCCCTGTTTAATCTGCTTCCCTCAAATCATGATTAATGTTATTCTCCTATCTCATTCTTTGTCGGCAAACTGGGCTTTTTCTCTCTGGTTTTTCTACAAGAAACTTCCATGTACCTCTTTCGTTCCCCATTCGTGTCACATGTCCTCCCCATCGCAGTCTACGAGTATTAACTGTTCATGTTTTATCTGGTTTCACATAAAGATCACATAGCTCACTGTTATGTAGTCTTCTTCAGTCGCCTATCTGTTCATCTCTCTCTGGTCCAAGAATTTTCCTAAGTAATTTATATACAGTGTGATCAATATAGCATTGGACAGCAGATGCGGGGTTTGTGCTGTGCGATGACGAAGGCTTACACGTGCAGACACGGAACTTGAAATGTGCGCAGACTCAGGTGTTCACGCGTTCACTGTCGATCGCAGTCAAATTGTGCGTTTCGAGTGGATAAGATGCTCGCTCGTTTTTCCTTATGTACTGAATGGCGTGTGTATAAGTGTAAACTGAATGGCGTGTGTATAAGTGTAACCTGTATAATGGCTAATAATTTTTCTACTGAACAACGTGTATTTATTTATGACCAATAACTGTTAAATCAACCTGCCAGCCAAGTACGAAGACTTTTTGAAACTCGATTCCCGGGTGTAAAAATTCCGTCAAGTTCAACAGTCTATAACATGTACAACAAATTTTATAAAGGGGTGTCAAAAATGTATGGACAACGAAAGTGAACAGTTTTAGCACCTACTTCAATAAGTTGGTAAGTACGACAATTTGTAAAATTGTTACGAAAATGTGTGTGGTTGTATCACCGCGATCCTACGCTTTCCGTTCCCCGCCGCGAGCGCGTCAGTGTATAGTGAAATCCTTATCTGCTGTCCAGTCCTATACTGATCGCACTGTATAAAAAATCCTCAACTCGTGTCAAACTCAGAGTCAGGTCGAGAAATGAGATGAGATGAAGCCCCTATATTTATAGAGGTCTGAACGACAAGGGTGCCGGCAGACCATTCCTGACAAACCGTCACAGGAGCGGATGAATAAAATGAAACGAAATGCATGAGATGAGTATGGAGGAATGGTGGACTGAAATTTGTAGCAGGGGAAACGGGAGAAACCCCGGGAAAAAACCTGCACAAGCTCCGAACTTTATCCTCGAATAATCGTAATACTCTCTTTTCCCTTAAAGTAAGAGTCCATGTTTCGCATCCGTATAATATAACTGGGAGAATAAATAGTTTTATACATATTTTATATATATTATTCAATTTTATTTTGCGATTTAATATTGATCAAAAAATTCGAAAAGATAAGGAGAAGAAAGGTAAAAATAAAGTAATTACCAGAGATGAATTAAACTAACGACACTAGCTAATTGATGTTTCAATAAGTAACAAGGTGATCGAACCTCAGAGAGAGAGAGAGAAGAGTGTTACGGGTAGCCGCCCCTGAATTGTAGATTAGAGTAAACTGGGCACAACAGTGTTTTATATTGATCACTCGAATGCGTACTAAAGTTTCTGGAACACGTTGCTACCCATTACTTCGTTCCATGTTTCACCACAATCCTGTGAAATAGCCGGTCATTCTATATACAGAGAATCGAAAACAGTTCCCCCTTTATCCTGGCTGCATGGAATTTTATAGTCACCTAGCGGCTATTTTCTTCTGTGCTTCTAGCGGTGAATTTTTACTGAAATAGCAGTGGTTGGAAGAATTTTACTGCAGGTACCAATAATTTTCCTGTCTATTTATTACCTTATACAGTGTATAGTAGAGTCATTTTCCTGAAATAAAATGAAAGATTTTTTTTCTCATTGAGAATTTTCCTCATCATTGAGGCTTTTCTCCATCCAATCTTAATAATTAACATGAGTTTTAAAAATACATAAATGACTACGGACTAATAGATTATCAGTTTGTAATACAGATTCACAAATTTCCCTTAATTAAAGTACTCCATCATGCTCTGTCCTCTGTGTCTTGATCTAGAACACCAAATTTCCTCATTGAATGTTGAAAGTTATACTTCGAGGTTGTTCTTGGTCTTCCTTTTCTGCTCCTTATTTCTTAAGGTATATATATATATATATATATATATATATATATATATATATATGTCCACCGCTGTGGTCTCGAGGCAGCGTGCTGCCTTGTCACGCAGCGGGCCCGGGTTCGATCCCCGGTCGGGACAGTTTTTCTGGGTGAGGTTTTTATCGGGGTTTTTCCTCACCGGTAAGACAAATGTCAGGAAAACTTTAAGGCCCAAACTGTCCCCGAAATCATAAGGCCATCATCATCATCCTTATCATTATCATCATCATCATCACCATCATCCTTCACCGGTGTGGAAAGCAACGGGAAGCTACCACACCTCACAATTCCCTAGTAAAGCTGCAAGCATAGCATGAAAATGCTATGATTGCAGTGAAGGACCTGCCTTCGGGCAGAATTACTATGGATATATATACTAGAAGTCTTGGCCACGCGTTGCTGTGGCTAAGGTATACGTTAAAAATTTTAATTAAGTTGCTGTCTTTCAGCCAGATTACATAAAACTAATATTTACACACGAAATTAATAATATTGAAAATAAAATAAACACTGAACAAACTTAAATTATGAAATAATCAATATTTGTATTTCAATTGAAATTCGCGGTTGCAACAAAAAGCACAGCCATCTGGATCTCTCTTTGTTAAATAATAAACCAGTTACCTTACAAAATTACCTTACACCGCCATCTGTTAGAATCGTATGGAACTCAAGATAATTATAACTCTTTGTTAAATAATAAACAAATAATTTGCAATAAAAATAATGCGACTATAAATTTAGTTATAAACTACCCTAAGTCTCAAATTGGATCAAACTGCACACAGTGTGCAAAATTTTATTAAAATCGGTTCAGTAGTTTAGGATTCCATCGCGGACAAACAACGTGACACGAAATTTTTATATATTAAGATATATATAATAACGAACTCTATAGGAAATTCATGACCCAGCGGATACAAGCTCTCCATACAAACCTATCCTGGGATAATTTTTTCCTAAGGATTTCCTGTATAATTTAACTGCCTTAAATTATGATTAATATTATTCTCCCACCGCATTTTTGGTTTACCTATTAGGCAGGCGCTTTCCATATATCTTTCCTACAAGAAGTTTACATGCCCCTCTTCCATTCCTCATTCGTGCCACACATGTCCTATTTTATTACATCCGATTTCCCATAGTAATCTTCTTCTTCTACGTCGTGGAGTTAGGCCATTGACCTGTTTCCGCATCAAGAGACTGTATCCTTCCAACTAGTTATGGGATGCCCAACATTTATTTTTTCTTTGGGTTCGTAATGAAGGAAAATTTGTGGGAGTATATTGTCTATATTTTTTTCTAAATGTTGGAGCCAGTTAGATCTTAAATTTTGAAATTTTTCTGTAGCACTGTAGATATTTAATTCAGTTATTTTTTCATTATATTTCTTATCTAACAATGTATAGCCTGCTCCTGAACGTAAGAATTTTTTCTGTAGCACTGTAGATATTTAATTCAGTTATTTTTCTTTATATTTCTTATCTAACAATGTATAGCCTGCTACTGAACGTAAGAATTTCATTTCAGCTACTTCTATTTTCCTTTTATCTGATTTATTATGTATACATTTTTCACAAGCAGAAATAAATAAATGGATAAGCAAATTAACAATAACAATAATAATAATAATAATAATAATAATAATAATAATAATAATAATAATAATAATAATAATAATAATTAATAATGAAGATAATAATATAAAACTTATGCTTTTTAGCACTGTACACTTTTTTCAAACAAACAGGGGGCTAGCCTGATGCGTCAACCCCCAAACTGGAGGACCAGGAGATTTTTAATCAAGGTTCTCTTCTTTTAGCTCTTGACGAACCAACACCTAACTGCAAGGCAGCGGAACCTGTAACCCTAGGGAGATATGATCATACAAAAATAACGACAGAATAATAATAGAATGGGTGCCACTTAGTAGTAGATGAAGAGGAGGGTAAAAAATAACATGGATTGATTGTGTTTTGAGCAGCACAAGAGAAAAAAAAAGATTGAACGATGGGGATTGAAATGACAGAGATACATGAAGGAGAATGACAGTAGATTAATTGGGCGCAGAAGATGTGAACATAGCGAAACCTGCTAAATAAAATTAACAATACAACTTTATTTATATTGTATTAATCAGTTTCTCTTTGGTTTAAAGTTAACTTGATGTGACATCAAAAGAAGAACAAAAAATACAAACTTAATGAGATTCGGTGATCTAGCTGAGCTTTTTTATAATTTGTATGGAATTCATCGTAAATGTTAACAGTTGGAGTGAATTGAAAATTATTTTATATATTATTTTTAACTCGTTTTAATTACAATGACTATTGATCTCACTATACCGATAAAAATTTGCCTCTTTTCTGGTTCGTAATGGAGGAAGATATCTCCGCAAAAAATTAACTTTTTGGCAAGGCTATCGATTCAACAATGTACGATTCGATTATGGCTACAGCAAGAAATGCCAAAAGACATCTACTTAAAAAATTACGAAAAAAGTTAGTTCTATTGCTCTAAAAATTGTATTAATGTTGTATAATGAATCTGGATTATTGTTAATAGTTGTTTCTCATACAATAATCTCGTTATTGATTTATCCCAAGCCCAAAGAGATAAAACACAGTAAGTAAACTATTGCCATTTATAAAATTATAACGCCGGCTTGGAAATCGCCCCGGAAATTAAGATTCGGGATTACATAAACCCCACATTTGGTAAATAATTAAACATGTTATAATTATTTTTAGGTTTATCAATCCGGCTTTTCTTCTGATGAAGTTTATAAGTTATTTTTTCCATAGTTAGAGGTTATCCAGTTCACTCTAGCCAAACCCCTCGTCCGGGAGGGCAGGGAACTGGAATTTCGGAGTGTTCGGTCTCCCCTAGAGGCAAGTTGCCCTTCACTACGGGCTTTGGGGGTACTTCTCTTCTCCCCCAACGCAACCCTGTTGGACGGGGGCCCTACCCAGGTACTACCCACTGGGCGAGTGGAACCTGGAGCTCACAAAAGGCTCAGGGGCGCCTACTCCCTGGAGTGGGACCTCTAATCAAGGGTTCCACTCTGTTACCCTAGGGGCTGAAGTCGGAACGCGTCAACAGACCTAATCCATGAATGCAGATGATGATGACGATGATAATTATTTTTAGCTTTTGATGTTGTATTATTCGCTGAATAGTCACTGCAAATCCAACGCGAGGTTGAGTTTTTCATTAGAGAAAATCACAACATCTTGCCCCCTGTGATTACTAACTTTTGATATTGTATTATTCGCTGAATAGTCACTCCAAATCCAACGCGAGGTTCAGTTTTTCATTAGACAAAATCACAACCTCTTGTTAGATTACTAACTTTTGATGTTGTATTATTCGCTGAATAGTCACTCCAAATCCAACGCGAGGTTGAGTTTTTCATTAGACAAAATCACAACCTCTTGTTAGATTACTAACTTTTGATATTGTATTATTCGCTGAATAGTCACTCCAAATCCAACGCGAGGTTGAGTTTTTCATTAGACAAAATCACAACGATGTTGTATTATTCGCTGAATAGTCACTCCAAATCCAACGCGAGGTTGAGTTTTTCATTAGACAAAATCACAACCTCTTGTTAGATTACTAACTTTTGATATTGTATTATTCGCTGAATAGTCACTCCAAATCCAACGCGAGGTTGAGTTTTTCATTAGACAAAATCACAACCTCTTGTTAGATTACTAACTTTTGATGTTGTATTATTCGCTGAATAGTCACTCCAAATCCAACGCGAGGTTGAGTTTTTCATTAGACAAAATCACAACCTCTTGTTAGATTACTAACTTTTGATGTTGTATTATTCGCTGAATAGTCACTCCAAATCCAACGCGAGGTTGAGTTTTTCATTAGACAAAATCACAACCTCTTTCTTAGATTACTAACTTTTGATGTTGTATTATTCGCTGAATAGTCACTCCAAATCCAACGCGAGGTTGAGTTTTTCATTAGACAAAATCACAACCTCTTGTTAGATTACTAACTTTTGATATTGTATTATTCGCTGAATAGTCACTCCAAATCCAACGCGAGGTTGAGTTTTTCATTAGACAAAATCACAACCTCTTGTTAGATTACTAACTTTTGATATTGTATTATTCGCTGAATAGTCACTCCAAATCCAACGCGAGGTTGAGTTTTTCATTAGACAAAATCACAACCTCTTGTTAGATTACTAACTTTTGATGTTGTATTATTCGCTGAATAGTCACTCCAAATCCAACGCGAGGTTGAGTTTTTCATTAGACAAAATCACAACCTCTTGTTAGATTACTGTTGATAATTTTGTGATATTTATGGCGCATTACAGTTTTAATTTATTCTGGTCTATGAAGTGAGTTGTTTTCTCTTGAAGTATCGAAGGGAATGCACTCATTGCTACGATATACAGTGTCATGAACTTCAGTGAGAATAACAGTCAACGAAATGAATATGATTCATAGTCCAATATCCGGTTGCAAGATTATTACGTTCATCGAGTGTATGAACAAAATCTATTTTTTTCACAAAATTGTGAATGACTGAATACATTTTTTCCGAGTTGCCTATTAAAATTTGGCCGCCAGTGTGTTTAATTAAAATAGAATTAATTAATTTATTCGAAATAATTTGATTCACTTGTTATTACAATAAATTATAATCCAGTTCGCAGAAATCGATGTATAGAGCTTGAAAAGTTTTGGTTGCCATTGCAAATTTGGAACCTCCTCGCAGCGGGAAGTAAACCCACTGCCATTTATGTATACTAGGTACAATGTAGGCCTATACACAAAAATATATCCAAAAGGTAGTGTTAATATACATTATACGAAACAAAACACAGCATTTTAAATTAATTGAACTTTATTTGAAACAATATAAAACGATAAGTGCGTACTTACCGCCATTTTTATTACTGATTTGTGTCAAAGCCTGCTGTAGCCGTTAGAATGTTTACGGCCAAGTTTGCAATGACAACCAAAACTCTTCAAGCTCTATACATCGATTTCTGCGAACTGGATTATAATTTATTTTAATAAAAAGTGAATTAAATTATTTCGAATAAATTAATTAACTATATTTTAATTAAACATACTGGCGGTCGAATTTTAATAGGCAAATCGGCAAAAATGTATTCAGTCATTCACAATTTTATGAAAAAAAATAGATTTTGTTCATACACTCGATGAACATAGTAATCTTGCAGCCGGATCTTGTACTATCACTATCGTCAGATTACAAATTACATGCTGATTGTATCATATCAGTAATAATACTTTTTTAATCTTCTTGTGGAAAAACCAGAGTAGACTAATAATGTGGTGGGAGAATAACAATAATAATGATTTGAAGGAAGTATACTATATTATATCAGGGGATGACTGGAAAACATAGTTCAGGATAGGGATGTATGGAGAGTTTATATCCATGCGTCCATGTATCTACGGGTTCAATAGTACAAATGAGTGAGTTAGAATGGTGAAATTATGTATTTGCCCACCGATGTGGTCTAGGGATAACGTCAAGTCGCTGCTTCGACCTAACAGGGCCAGATTGATCACAGGTCGGGTCAAGTTTCTTAGATTCATTTTTTTACGGGTTTTTATTATCTCCAACGGCACCCGGTACTAATTTCCTTGCAATTAGGTTTAAAAACATGTAACATACAACAATCATTTTTTCAGCTTATTTTAAATTATGTGCATGAAAATTATGTCAGTAATTAAACGATCTTCCCAAACATAATGGCACACTGGTCAATGTTTTAGACATATTTCTTCATAAGTAATTTAAAATACAAAAATAAATGAATATAAAAAATCCAACTTCTTAAAAGTATTGCCTTGGTACAATTTTCTCAAAAACTACTTATCCAAATGTTTCCAAAATGTAATATGTTATTTTCATAGTTCATTTGATTATAATACTCCGTAAGGTTTGCTTGTGTTCAGATATGGATTGTGCATTATTTAAAAAACATTCAAAGACAAAAACATTTTTTGTTAACAATTTTGCATACTTTTTTTTAAATTTCAGACACTATCAATAGCACAAAGATAATTTTACCTTATGATTATAGAACTCTATAAACTGCATACCCATGCCAAAATTATTCTCCTATCCTTCATAGTTTCAGAAAAAAGTATATCAAAATATGAACAAAATATAAGTTACGGGAAAATGTAAAAAAAAAAAAAACATAAAATGTGCACACTAGCAGAACACAGAGACGCCTTTTTAAAAATCACGACGGGTATTAGCTAGTGTTGCATATAATATTACACACGTAATGAAATATGCTATAAATAAATGGTTTTGTATGAAAATACGTACATACAACATACATACATACATACATACATACATACATACATACTAAGTAAAATTGTAAATATTATAAATTTAGAGGATAGTATAGACAATAGTATATAGTTAAGACATAGTAAAATATATATGTAAATATGTATATACTGTTATGTAATAGCATTATATAAGTCATTGATGTATTATATTAAAACAAAACATGTAATATTACTCTGTAATGGGGCATGCTGAGGAAATAATAAAGATAAAAAAATCATACATACATACATACATACATACATACATACATACATACATACATACATACATTCATACATTCATACATTCATACATTCATACATTCATACATTCATACATTCATACATTCATACATACATACATACATACATACATACAAACATACATACATACCGCAGGCTGTTAAACTCATTACCTTTCCTTTGCTGCACCACAATCGGGTAAAATGTAATCCTTTGCTGCACCACAATCGGGTAAAATGTAATCCTTTGTCTTTTGTAAATTGACTACAATTGTATTTTACTTTACCTGTATTTATTATGTGGGATTGGAAGGCGATAACTCACAACTTGTGAAAGGAAAGTTAATATGAACCACCTGTGTCTCCTGAACTACATCGAGAGAGATTAATTTTAGTATTTAGTCCTTACAGAATCTCTCACAGAGTGACATTATGTAATGATACAGCTTAACGTTTTAAAATATCGTCTCTTGTGACTTCCAAATAAGCAAAGCTCATATTTTCAAGAGAATCAAACAAAGGAAAGAATTGAGATGGTACTTTGAGAGGATTACGAGCTTCCTCTGATATGGATTAATGAACCCATATAATGAAACACGAACATAACGTAACCTTCTCCATTTTTTATAAATATAAAATATAAATATGTATATTTCAAAGTTAGTGGCGAATAATAATGATAATAATAATGATAATAATAATAATGATAATGATAATAATAATAATGATAATAATAATAATAATAATGATAATAATAATAATGATAATAATAATAATAATAATAATAATAATAATAATAATAATAATAATAATAATACAGATTTTCAAAGTTTACACATCTTTCTGTGCCTAAAGTTTTATTTTCCTTCTCCACTCGTCTATATTCAACCACTACATGTCCTCCAGTCCTCCTGTTCTCATTCCAGCTCTTGTATTTTGCATCCACGAGTTTCGAGGTCTTCCTGGAATAAGCCAGGATGAATCACACATCTTTCTGTGCCTAAAGTTTTATTTCCCTTCTCCACTCGTCTCTACCCATCCACTGCAATGTCCTCCAGTCCTATTGTTCCCATTCCAGTTCATATTTGTTGCATCCACGAGTTTCGAGATCTTCCTTTCCTTCTTCTTCCAGATGGACACCATATCAATGTTTTCCTGGGTATAACCTTACTTCTTGCATTCGTCGTACAATAATAATAATAATAATAATAATAATAATAATAATAATAATAATAATAATAATAATAATAATAATAATACAGATTTTCAAAGTTTACACATCTTTCTGTGCCTAAAGTTTTATTTTCCTTCTCCACTCGTCTCTATTCAACCACTACATGTCCTCCAGTCCTCCTGTTCTCATTCCAGCTCTTGTATTTTGCATCCACGAGTTTCGAGGTCTTCCTGGAATAAGCCAGGATGAATCACACATCTTTCTGTGCCTAAAGTTTTATTTCCCTTCTCCACTCGTCTCTACCCATCCACTGCAATGTCCACCAGTCCTATTGTTCCCATTCCAGTTCATATTTGTTGCATCCACGAGTTTCGAGATCTTCCTTTCCTTCTTCTTCCAGATGGACACCATATCAATGATTTCTTGGGTATAACCTTACTTCTTGCATTCGTCGTACATAATAATAATAATAATAATAATAATAATAATAATAATAATAATAATAATAATAATAATAATAATAATAATAATAATAATAATAATAATAATAATAATAATAATAATAATAATAATATTATAATAATAATAATAATAATAATAATAATAATAATATTAATAATAATAATAATAATAATAATAAAAATAAAATTAATAATAATAATAAAAATAATAATAATAAAATAATAATAATAATAATAATAATAATAATAATATAGGGTACGTCAATATATATATTTTCTTCTGGTTTTAACAACGATGATACATTTTTCCGGCACCAATGATTTGTCTTCAACTTCGCTTTATAATTTTTCTCCATTCGTCTCTATTATAACACATTTCTTCCTCTATTTCGCAGTCCTTCAAAGTTTCTCTAATCCAGTGGATCCACGTGAGATTTGGTCGTCCTTTCCTTCTCTTTCCTTCAAGACGGCGGATCTGGCAGAAGAAGCAACCCTATCTCTAACGGAAACAGAGAAACGCTTCCTTGCGGTGAAGAGGGATCTTCAAAGGCTATGGGAAGAAAATACAAACACAAAATTTCCTGGTCCTCCAAGTTAGGGGCTGATGCGACGGACTAACTTCCCGTTCATTAAAAAAAGTTAAATAATAAATAATAATAATAATAATAATAATAATAATAATAATAATAATAATCTCCTGGCACATCTTTATCATTATAATCAACTCTCATATCACCGGGGCAGCGTAACCCCGTCTTCCAGGCGCCCCAACTTCAGAAGTTGGTTACAGTATGCAATGCCAGGAGAGAACACCAGAAATGTCCAAATGACAACCTGGAGCATTTGAAAAATAAATAAATAAATAATAATAATATTAATAAATGACTCATTGGGTTTGTAGAATTCATAGGTTCATAGTCGCGTGTACAAGAGCTCTGTATCACAGTAGATTAATTAGGCGCAGGAATATGCTGTTAGATATTGCGAAACCTGCTAAATAAATGAAATAAATAAATAAATAAATAATAATAATAACAATAATAATTAATAATAATAACAGTGGTAAAAAAATAATCTAATATATAAAAATGAATGTTTGTTTGTTCGTACTTTATGCGCGGGCATACCGTTGATCCGATTGCGATGGGGTTTTTGCAAAATGTTCAGGAGATTCCCAGGATGAACACTGGCTATAAGAGAGTTGTGATATTCAACTCCTAGACCCTTAAAATCGCCCTTTGTAGTGGAAAACGTGAAAAAAGTAGCTCTTTGAACGCTTAAATGGCTTACACTATCTAAACCATAACAAATACACAAAATTAATGTATACAGAATTGAATGTCTCAAAATGCTCTAAAAAAAAGTCCGCGACAGCACATGTTTATCTCTTACGTATTACTCACAATAACCATTTTTGTCTTTCATTGATGCCAAGAAGATCGAGTCAAGTATGTAGATTTCTTTGCAAGCATAGCGGCACATAGCGGCTATTCTTTTACGGATAACTCACAACAACGAATTTTGTCTTTTAGCTCATTTATGCCAAGAAGATCGAGATAAGATTCCCGGGCAACACCGGGTAATCAGCATGGGGAATCTTAAAATAATTACTATATACATTTATAATTTTTTTCATTTTACTTATTCAACTAATCATAAGAAATACATTAATTTTCGTCTTTCAGCTCATTTATGCCAAGAAGATCGGGATGAGTAGATTCCCAGACAACGCTGGGTAAATAGCATGGGGTATCTAAAAATAATTACGATATTAAATTTTCCCTCTTACTTATGTAACTAAACATAAAACACATTAATTTTCATATTTCAGCTAATTTATGTCAAGAAGATCGAGATAAGTAGATTCCTGGGCAACGCCGGGTAATCAGCACGGGGTATCTAAAAAATATAATTGTATAATTATTTTTCCTCTTACTTATTCAACTAAACATAAAATCACATTAATTTTCATTTAATTAGGCGAAGCAGCGTACGCCGGGTATTAGCTAGTTTTATATATATATATATATATATATATATATATAATTGTAGGCTTTCACGGCCTACGTCTTGATTGTTGGTTAGTTTGTCTTGCCAACACGAAGCAGCCGCCTACAAGTAGGTAGACCGTTTCGAATGTCCAGCAAGTCTGCAGCCTAATGTTAAGGATTCCACAGAGAACATGCAGAATCTGCTGAGGATGTCTACCGCAGTAGTAGAAAAAACATCGAGTTTCAACAAAACTGGACCTCGGCAATTTAGCCCGGAAGACCAATTAAACAAGAATAAATAAACATATATTTAACCTATCAGAGATAAGATCTGTTCCACTCAAGCAGTGAAACAAATATCATAAGTAATGCCACAAGTGATTTCCAAATTATCGATAAATTCACGACTCACGAAATGAGGAGTGAATTTATCTAGAGAATTTGGAAATCAAGAGTGGCATTTGTTGGGACTATTTAACGAATAAAATTAAGCTGTTTACTCACAAATCATTATTTAAATATAGTTATTTTAAAATATTTATATATTTAATGTAAACGGCGATGTTTGAAAACAAATGAGAAACGATTGGTACGCTTCATTTGCTTCTTTTGTTTGTCACTGCACCCAGATGCATATTATTTATTGCCAAAGGAACTCAATAGTGTATAAAGAATGCACATCTAGTGTGGGAAGAAATTAAACACATCAAACTGGTATATGTTAATTCATTGTGTCTGATGTCGATATGATGTAAATATGACAATTATATTTTTCTGGTTTATCCCCTGGAAAAAAATACATTTAAGAAAGTACAAACAGAGGTTTCTTTTTTTGGTGGTATAATCAATTGCTACAAATGTTTTTATATTAACTCCTGCATGCAGTATGTGTTGACATTCATACACTATATATACAATCTGGTAGCCGTATTTCTTACTGAATCAGTCACTGCAAAATAATGTTCAGACCTGTTCAGAATATTAAAAAGGAGATTTCTTTAATATGGCAAATTTAATATTGATAAATATTTGGTGAAACACGACTGTGATTGGTTGTAAAACAGAAATCATTGAAATGTGATTGGTCATTGACTCCAATTTGGGGCATGAGTTAAACAGTCAGTGTAATACATGTAGTAATTAAATTTGAAATCGCCATTTGTCTTGATTGAGATAACCAATAAAACACAGGTTTGTCGCCACCATGACTAGTACTTCAGGTATATGAGCTATAAACGCTACCATCCGTCAACTTATTCAGTGATTATGTAATTAACATTATAATAATTACAGTGAGATAGCAAACGCAATTATGATGTCCTGAAAGAACTACGTTTAAAAGCAGTCATTAAATACATACATGAATATCAGAACAACTGGATGAATCATTTACGCTGAATTAGTTCAGCTTCGTTATTGTGTAACGGGGAAGAAATCTCTGGGCGTTCAAGAAAGCGCTGGATACAAAATGCATCAGTGAGGTCGTAATAAGTCTATTGACCTAAGACTCGTATGGATTAATAATAGTATATTACAATATACGAGGTTGGGAAGTGTTTTTACAGAAGGGAGGAAATGATTAAAAACGAGCGATAGCGATTCTGTGAAACACTTCAAAAACATTTGTTCTACATAATTTTTAGCGAGGTTTTTAGTACCCAAGATTCTGTGAAACACTTCACAAACGTTTGTTCTACATAATTTTTAGCGAGGTTTTTAGTACCCAAAATTCTGTGAAACACTTCACAAACGTTTGTTCTACATATTTTTTAGCGAGGTTTTTAGTACCCAAGATTCTGTGAAACACTTCACAAACGTTTGTTCTACATAATTTTTAGCGAGGTTTTTAGTACCCAAGATTCTGTGAAACACTTCACAAACGTTTGTTCTACATAGTTTTTAGCGAGGTTTTTAGTACCCAAGATTCTGTGAAACACTTCACAAACGTTTGTTCTACATAATTTTTAGCGAGGTTTTTAGTACCCAAGATTCTGTGAAACACTTCACAAACGTTTGTTCTACATAATTTTTAGCGAGGTTTTTAGTACCCAAGATTCTGTGAAACACTTCACAAACGTTTGTTCTACATAATTTTTAGCGAGGTTTTTAGTACCCAAGATTCTGTGAAACACTTCACAAACGTTTGTTCTACATAATTTTTTTTTTTTTTTGCACGATGGTGTTTTCAAAACAATAAATGATAGTTCAATTATAGCATATTTATTGGAAATATTTGCATGCATTATAAACAACTGACTGACGTTATCAGTCTGGCTAATGTATATAGGTAAATGCTGAAAATAATGTAGTTGAGACTACAGCAGGCCATGCCAATCAGGGCTAAAATGGTGGCAAGTACGAATTTACTGTTTTATATAGTTTCAAATAAAGTTCAGTTCATTTAAAATGCAGTTATTTCTTTTGTATAAAGTATATTAACAACTAACTTTTGGATATATTTACATAAAGGGCAGTGGTTTTACTTTCCGCCTAGGTAAGTAATTTGTAATATTACATTATAGCTATTTAGTTATTTATAGGTTAGCAACACCAAAATTTAGGATATTGAACTTCCAGTCAAGGTCGCCATTCTGTAAGTACGACAGAACGCACTATCGTGCGAAATAGTACATTACGATGCGAGGTTGGGAAGTGGTTTTTACATAATCGAGGAAAATGTTTAATAACCGAACGATAACGAAGTTTTTAATTTCCGAGATTCTGTAAAACACTTCGTACACGTGCGTTGTACATTAATTTTTGCAAGATGGCGTTTTCAAAATAATAAATAATAGTAAAATAATAACACCTCTGATGGAAATATTTGCGTTCATTATAAACAATTGACTAACGTTAACAGAGTGGGCAATGTTTATTGATTGAAACAACAGGAGGCCGTGAGACCAATTTAGTTATAAAATGGCGGTAAGTACATATTTATTGTTTTATATTGTTTCAAATAAAGTTGAATTCATTTAAAATGCAGTGATTTGTTTCGTATAATGTATATTATACACTACCTTTTGGTTTCTTTTGTATATACATTGTATATAGTATACATAGAGGGCAGTGGTTTTATTTCCCACACGCGTGTTTGTAATATGTAGAATTACATAAGTTATTTTTATTACAGTAAAGTCAGGTTGGCAACCCAGAAATGTAGAAAGTTGAACTTTCAATCATGGTCGCCATTGCTCTAAGTACGACAAAACGCACCATCGCGCAAATAAATAAATAAATAAATAAATAAATAAATAATAAATAAATAAATAGATATATATATATACATTATAATTAATTTTTGGCATTGAGGAATGCAAGCTTAATAAGACATGATAAAAATAAATGCCTGGACAGGATTTGAACCCGGATCTCTGGATTGGTACTCCAGCGTGATATTCATTACACCACCGGGCAAATCTAATACAAACACTGATTTTATAAGTATTTGTGTTAAATAAGTGTTTGTATTAGATTTGCCCGGTGTGTAATGGATATCACGCTGGAGTACCAATCCAGAGATCCGGGTTCAAATCCCGTCCAGGCATTTATTTTTGTTATGACACACACACACACACACACACACACACACACACACACACACACGCATAAACACACACGCGCGCGCGCACTCACACAAACACACAAACGGACGCACACACACATATACGTATATATATATATATATGTATTTGTTTAATAGTATGAATATGTCTGAATTTGTTTCTAATTAGTTTCTTGAGGACACCATCCTCCAAATAAAGAAATGGGTTAATATTTACTTAGTTTTGAGGTTATTAAATGTAAATTATCAGAGATTTGGAATTAACTAGAAGATTATTGTGAGACATTTCCTTCTCTAAGTGGAAGACTAAAACCAGTTAAGAAGTGTTTTACTATGTAGTAAGGTTTTATATTAATGCATTTAAGAACGTTGAGGCCAACATACTAAATCTACTAATTAATTAATGTTAAAATCTCTTCTGTAATCAGGTGCATTAGCAAGAAATATTTTTAGTGGCAATTTACTTGCAACGTTTCTTAATTTCTACGGATTTATTATGATCATTAGTTTTATTATACTGCGTTCTAGGTTAGAAATGAGGCTTTCGTGAGATTAAGTTCCTGGTATTAAGAAAAATAATGCTAAACGCTGTTTAAAGTTTATACTAGAAATTAGAAGAAAGCATGAACAAGATACAGAAATAATACACATAACTTTGACCAACAAAAATATCACTGTCAGATAGTAGTAGACTAGATTAATAAAATTATGATGTAGTAGGTGGCTCCATAGCGCAAGTCATCAGTCACTCACCCTTCATCTTTAGGACCCGTCATTCGCCCTTCATCACATGAATTATCTTAAATTACACTGAGTAACAAAAAAATAAACTTTTCTTGTCTCAGAAAGAAAAATATGTAATTCTGATAGAATTTTTTCTCCTGAATTCAAATATATCAGGTTTTCTCCATCACGCAAGGTTTCCGAGAGACAGGAATTTATAATTTCAAACACGTTAATATTTCCTACATTCGTAACTACACAATATTCGAACATTCGGACTCACCTAGTAAGTAAAAAATAACGATTTTCTGCTATATTTCGCCTGTGGAGCATCCCTCTTGATGGACCAACAATAATCGGCCAGCATATTAGGATTCCATTTGCCTTGACATCTCTTTTCCATAGCTGAAATCTCCTGAGTTAGGTCATTTGGTTTTATTTTACAATGGACAAATGGACGAAAAAAACGTTTATTAAAAAATAATTATTTAAATCCATTAATTGAAAATGAAATAAAAACCTGTGGGTGATGGAGAAATTCCGAATACATATTTGAAAACACGATAAAAAAACTGCATTAATTACAACTATTGGTACACATGAGACAAAAATCATGTTGGCCAGTGTTATTAAAGAGGTTAAATGAAGGTTAAAGAATAAAGTTACTAGAGACAATTTAACTCATGCCCCAAATGGGAGTCAATAACCAATCACGTTTCAATGAATTTTGTTTTATAACCAATGAGAGTCGTGTTTCACCTTGCTCTTTATCGAATACACTTTACCGGCTCCTGCTTTTGTGATAAAGAAAGCTCTTCCTTTTAATATTCTGAATAGGTCAGAGAATTGTTTTGCAGTGGCTGACTCTCTAACAAATACATTGAATATAGACTACCAAATATTGAACAGATTCCTTCGAACTACTTACTCACTCACTGGCACTATCGAACCCGTAGGTTCATGGCCGCATTCTTTGGCATGGGTTCCCTGAAGTAGTCCCCGCCCGGAGAACCGAATGGGGGACTATTTGACCTCCGGAAAATTTTACCCCAGATGAACCCATGTCCGCATTTCTTGACGGTTGTATTTTTACGGTGAAAGATCGTCACTCTTTCGCCCAAGGTACTTTTTTCGTCTGGCTTATCATCTTCGACCAGTCCGGCATGGGTAACCCTATCGGCAGCAATGCTACCGCCGGCATAGCTCTCAGGATCATTTAAGCACGCAAGCCACTCCACCACGACAAGGTAAAGATAGAACTACACATTTGATAATTGTGTGTTCAATAATTGTGTTTTTAAATAATGATTTTACTGAGTTGTTTACTAAAAAAATAATTAATAACCTATAATGTTGGTTATAATATACAGTTTGATGCGTTTCATTTTTTCTCAACTAGGGTGCATTCTTACAATATTGCGATTCTATATGGCAATAAATAGTATGATCAAGTTGCTGTGATGAACAAATGAAACAATCAAACATTTCTCATTTGCTTTCAAACATCGCCGTTTACATTAAATATATAAATATTTTAAAATAACTGCATTTAAATAATCATTTGTCAGTAAACAGCTTAATTGTATTCGTTAAATAGTCATAAAAAATGCCACTCTTGATTTCCAAATATTCTAGATAAATTGGAAATCACTTGTGGCAAAAGTTATGATAAATTGAACAACTTTCAATAAGTTAAATAGTTTAAGTAAAACTTAGAAATGTAGCCTATATATTCTAGTTGTATCATTTCTGCAACTGAACTTAACCCGAGCACCAGCACTTGCTAATTCGGGTGTCAATATTGTCTATAGCATTTATTTGTGGTCTCGAGGTAGCGTGCTGTTTTGTCATGCAGCGGGCCCGGGTTCGATCACCGGTCGGGACAAGTTTCCTTGGTGACGGTTTCTTCGGGGTTTTTCCTCACCTGTAAGACAAATATCAGACAGCTTTAAGGTCCAAACGGTCCCGAACATCATCTGCCCATCATTATCATCATTTAAATATTCATTAAGTTTAGGATTAAGACATCTCCTGGCACATCATTACAATCATCATCAACATCTATCATATCATGGGGCAACGTAATCCCGCCTTCCAGGCCCTCCAATCTCAGAAGTGGGTTACAATAACGCCATGCAAGGAGAGAATACCAGAATATCGAAATGACAACATGGTGGCATTGAAAAAAAAATGTAAATAAAATTTATTCTCATTAACTTATGAATAGACGAATTTTTCATGGCTGTACAAATTATCATAAGTAATACCACGAGTAATTTCCAAAATTATCGATAAATTCACGACTCACGAAGTGAGGAGTGAATTTATCTAGAGAATTTGGAAATCAAGAGTGGCATTTGTTAGGACTATTTAACGAATAAAATTAAGCTGTTTACTCACAAATCATTATTTAACTATAGTTATTTTAAAATATGTATGTATTTAATGTAAACGGCGATGTTTGAAAACAAATGAGAAACGATTCGTTCGCTTCATCTGCTTCTTTTGTTTATCACTGCAACCAGATCATACTATTTATTGCCAAAGGAACGCAATATTGTAAGAATGCTCTCTAGTGGAGAAAAAATGAAACACATCAAACTATATTAATTCATTTGTGATGTCGTATGATGTAAATATGACAATTATATTTTTCTGGATTGTTACCTGGGAAAAAATACATCTAAGAAAGTGCAAACAGTGGTTTCTTTTTTTGGTGGTATAATCAATTGCTACAAATGTTTTTATATTAACTCCCGCATGAGGCATGTGTTGACATTCATGCACTATATATACAATCTGGTAGCCGTATTTCTCACAGGCTCAGTCACTGCAAAATAATGGTCAGACCTGTTCAGAATATGAAAAGGAGGGGCTTTCTTTAATATGGTAATTATAACACCTGATAAATATTTCGTGAAACACGACTCTGATTGGTTGTAAAACAGAAATCACTGAAACGTGATTGGTCATTGACTCCCATTTGGGGCATGAGTTAAATTGTCTTTATTATTTGACTTCTAACGTCATTCAACTGGTGCGTATTAGCTATCACACAGGCAGTATATGTAACCAGACTGTAATCTCATGTACCCGGAGTTACTGCACGGTAAAACAAAGGGATTAGCTATCACTGAAGTTCATTTTAAATTGTTTGCATTGTATTAACTGTAACAACACAGACACGAAAAAAAGGGTTATTCTGACTATAGTTATATGAAAGCGCGTTAAAATTACAAACGCGTTTCTGTCATCTCCATAGCATACAAATGAGGAGTAATTGTTTATTTTACAATGAGATTTGCATGGAATTGTTACAGGCACGTAATCAAGTGGTTTGAAACTCTACCTCTCCTTTGACCTACATTAAATCAAGGAAACATGGTAAACACATAGCACGAACTTATTTTCTGTACAGCTTTGTAATACTCTAGTCATTTATTTTCCATTGTTTCAAATGACAGCTAAAATAAACAGCTCTTCTCCAATTATTCAACCTGTTAACAGAACGTGAAATCCAAAATATAAATTAAGTATTTGAACAGTGCAAGTCTAATGTAGAAACTACACTTGCATCTTCAATGTGACATAATTTCAGGTTAAATTATCAACAGTAATCTAACAAGAAATTGTGCTTTTTCTGAAAAAAATTCACGAGCGACAAAGCAGCGAGTGATTTTGTCTAATGAAATCGCAACCTCGCGTTGGATATGGAGTGACTATTTAGCGAATAATACATCAGAAGCTAAAAATAATTATGTTTAACATTTACCAAACGTGAAATTATGTATTCCAATCTTCCTTCCGGGCTATTTGTAAGCCGGCTGTATAATTATAAATAGCATATCTTTACTGTTAAATCTCTTTGAGCTGGGGAAAATCAATGACAGATGATTGCATGAGAAATAACTATTAACAATAATGCAGATTTATTATACAACATTTAATACATTCTTTGCGCGATAGTGCGTTTTGTCGTACTTACCAGCAATGGCGACCATTATTGAAAGTTCAACTTCCTACATTTCGGGGTTGCCAACCTAAATAACTATACAGGGCAAGTCAAAATGTTGTGCAGGTTTTCAGAAATTTATTATGTGAAATGTAATGAACATATAATATTGTGAGACATATTGTATGAAAGGTAAACTCGCAAAGTTTTTTTTTAAATATTCACAGATGTTCTATGTGAGCGCCTTTTGTTACACGACAGATGTCAAGCCGATATTCAATCTCCTGCCAAACTTTCTGTAGCAGGAAAACATGTCCGTTCACAGTACGTTCATGAAAGAAAAAGGGCCCATAAACCTTTGCATGGGAAATGGCACAAAAGACATTCACTTTCGGAGAATCGCGTTGATGTTCCAGAGTTGCATGGGGGTTACCAGTTCCCCAAATCCTTACATTGTGTCTATTCACTTTTCCTGAAAGGTGGAAAGTCGCTTCATCACTGTAAACTACCCTCTCATGGAACTCATTCTCTTCCATTAATGCGAGAAAATCAACACAGAAGGACGCTCGCAAAGCATAATCGGCGGGTTTTAAGGCTTGAACCAGTTGCAAGTGGTAGGGTTTCATCTGTAAACGTTTCCGGAGAATCCGCCATACAGTTTTTTGTGGTAGTTGAAGTTCTATCGCTCCCCGGTAGGTGGATTTCTGTGGACTCCGCACGAAGCATGTTCGAACGCGTTCGACTGTCTCTTCACTCGTCGACGGACGACCAGTCGATTTTCGTTTACAGATACAGCCTGAATCCCTAAATTGTGTGTACCACTTACGAATGGATCTCCCATCCGGCGGGTCTTTATCGTATCTGGTACGGAAATGTCGTTGAACACTAGTCACAGAGTTGTTTACATGGTAATCAAGCAAACAGAAAGACTTCTGATCCCCAGTCAACGCCATTTTCCTTTACTGCTCTGCTGTTGACATCTTGCGGGTGAACGCGGAACTTTAGAAGTGGACAACTAAACTTTGAGAGTTTACCTTTCATACAATATGTCTCACGATATTATATGTTCATTACATTTCACATAATAAATTTCTGAAAACCTGCACAACATTTTGACTTGCCCTGTACTGTAATATTACATTTACCCCCACGTGCGGGAAGTAAAACTACTGCCCTCTATGTATACTACGTACAATGTATATACAGAAAATATCCAAAAGGGAGCGTTAATATACATTATACGAAACAAATCACTGCATTTTAAATGAACTGAAATTTATTTGAAACAATATAAAACAATAAATACGTACTTACGGCCATTTTATCAATAATTGTTCTCAATGCCTCCTGGTGTTTCAACTAATAAACATTGCTCACACTGTTAACGTTAGTCAATTGTTTAAAATTAACGCAAATATTTCCAAAAGGTGGTATTATTTTACTCTTATATATTATTTTGAAAACACCATCGCGCAAAATATGATGTACAACGCACGTTTGTGAAGTGTTTTACAGAATCTCGGAAATCAAAAACCTCGCTATCGCTCGGTTTTTAAATATTTTTCCTCGATTCTGTAAAAACCACTTCCCAACCTCGCATCGTAATATACTATTTTTAGAGCAAATGTACGATTGTACATTGTTGAAACGATATACTTGTCAAAGACGATAATTTGCGGAGATAACTCTCATTACGAATTTTAAATGTGAGGTTATGTATTCTGATCTTACTTCCGGGCGGTTTCTAAGCCGGCTGTATAGTTATAAATATCATATCTTTACTGTTAAATCTCTTTGAGCTTTGGAAAAGTCAACAACAGATGATTGTATGGGAAATAACTATTAACAATAATGCGGATTCATTATACAACATTTAACAAATTTTTAAAGTAACATAACCTTTTTTCTTTTGGTAATGTTTTAAATTGTTTTCTTTTGGCATTTCTTGCTGTACCATATCGAGCGTACATTGTTCAATATAAGTTAATTTTCGGAGATATCTCTCATTACGAACAGGAAGAGGTAAATAGTCAATGTAAAGGGTCACAGGAAGCGAGAAAACTAACCGAATTCCTCAGAAAGTTGAATTCATGCTTTTATTTTGTTGTTATATATAGGATGTGGCATAAGTCAGTTAACCAGTTGCAAAGAGAAAAAAAAAAGAAAATTGGTTAAAACTGGGGTTTGAATACGGGACCTTCAGAATATAATCTCAATTACTACTGCTTAAGGAACAGAAACAAGAAATCACAAAAGCCTGAACAGAAGATAGGAACAAAAACTACCAAGAACGAAGACATCCAAGCAGCGCAGAGGTATGCCTGGCTCTTCCTAGGAAGACTGAAAGAAGACACAACACCAGATACAGTAAAAAACTACCTACTAAACAACGATATTCAAGGAAATCTGATCTGCGAAGAAATAGCGAGCAGGAGAAGGAACAAAGCATTCAAGATAGGAATACCATTTGAATACCTGGAGACAGTAAATGGCTCAGACTTCTGGCCGGAAGGGGTACTGATAAAACGCTATCTTTTTCGGAGAACATTTAGAAACAAAGGAGTCTCAATCGCCTGTTAACGTTCTTAATTGGAATGCGGAAGGTCTCGAAAATGCACTGAAATATATACCAGTAGAGGAACTACTAGAATATGACATAATGGTATTCACAGAAACATTTGCAACGGAACAGATCAAATAGAGGGGTTTTACGGACTACACTCGTACGGAAGGAAAACGGATGGCAGGCCGACAGGTGGCGTATCATGCTATCTGAGGCCATCACAGGGGAACTTCAAAGTAATACACAAAGACGAAGACATACTCACAGTGAGAACAGACAACATCACAATCGTAGCAGTATACATACGACCACAAGCAACCACGGAGGAAGTGATAGAAACTTTAATAACAGCAATAGCAGACACGGAAGAAGACGAATCCGTCATAATAGTTGGAGACATCAACTGCAGGATAGACAAGAAGAACACAAAGACTGAAGTAGTTCTAGAGACACTGAGAGAAGAGGGATACACCCTAACCAATAAGATGGAACTGCCAACATATATAGCGCACAATGGAACAAGCGCGATCGATTTACTGCTATATAAGGGAAAAGATCTAAGATTAATAGAACAAAGGGGCTATGGTCATCAAACTTAGCACCCATAGGCACCAGGAAACACGTACCGATATCAACAAGACTGGAAAAGACAAAGACCAGAAATAGATAAAACAAGGAAACCCCTAAAAACAGGATATCAAGAAAACTAGATGTAGAACAAATACGAAAAAACACGGAGAACATAGATAAAGCTAAAACGAGAATAAACGAAGGCCAATTGGACAAAGCACTAGACATCACTAACAACCTTATAAAGAACGCCTGTCAACCAACATAAAAAAGAAGAGCACAACCGTGGATCGACAGGATGTGCTACACAGAACGGAAGGAAACACTAAAAGCACTAAACAAAGCAAAGGAATCCAAAAACCAAGTAGACTTGGAACGATACGCCCAGAAAAGAAAACAGTACAAAAACATAATAAAATACAAGAAAACCCATTACATAGAAATGAAAGCCCAACATCTAGCCGAAGATGCAGAAAAGGACCCTTTCCTGGTCTTAAGGAGGAAACCCAGAGGAGTGATGAAAGAAGTACCGATAGATGATTGGGAAAACCACTTCACAAAAATACTGAATGAAGGAAACAGAAGAACAGAAGCTTACGAAGCCAATACTACCAGGAACCCAAGAACCCTGAATCTGGAAATGGAAATCACAGAGGATGAAATAAACAAATGCGTGAAAGAAGCAAAAATAAAAAAGCCACAGGACCGGATCAAATAGCATACGAACACCTAAAGGCATCAGCTGACGTGCTAATATCAATATGGAAAGAACTGTTTAACAAATGCCTAGAGACGGGAACCATACCAGAACAATGGAGAAGGGCTACCCTGAAAATGCTGTATAAAGGTAAAGGAAACACGGGAGACATGAACTCATACAGAGGCGTTGTACTGGAGAACACCCTGTTCAAAATCTTTATGAAGATACTTACAAACAGATTGATGGACATCACAAAATTAAACATCCCAGATAACCAATTCGGATTTAGGAAAGGAAAATCCACTCTGCAAGCAGCATCCGCATTATTATATGAGATAGAAGCAGCCCTCAACAGACCGAAAGGGAAATACTACGTGGTCTTCATAGATTATGAAAAAGCGTTCGATTACATAAACAGAACAAAACTACTCACGAAGATGAGGGACATGATTGGAAACGAGCACCCCATTGTTGGAATAGTACACGGCATAATGAGGCGAAACTGGTTACAAATAACAGATGAGGTTGCGGCATCAGACGAGGTTATGCAAACTAATGGGATACTACAAGGAGACCCCATCAGTCCGCTACTATTTAACATAATGACGGCTGACATTGGGAAAGCAACGAACGGGACCACGCTGGTAATGTTTGCGGACGACATGGCCATTGGGGCAGAAAACAAAGAAGAATTGCAAAAAGGCATAGATGGGATACAACGATGGGCTATGGAAAATGAGTTCAAGATAAACTGCAACAAGACAGTACAAATGGTTTTCAAGAAAGGAGGAAGAACAGCGGCAAGTGATAATCTAAAACTAGGAGAAGAACCGATAAGAATGGTCAACAAATTCAGATATTTAGGCATAACACTGCAGCCAACAACAAAGTCTTTCAGCGCACATGTGCAGGAGAGAGCAGCAGCAGCTATAAGAGCTATGTGCAGTATCAAAGACATCACATCGTTAAAATTAGTCAGAGCCATGAAATTATTCGCATCAGTGATCACCCCGATCGTCACCTACGGGATAGAACTGATATGGGAGAAACTATCGACCAGCGATTTGGAGAGGTTAGAAAAAGTAAAACCAAGATTCATCAAAAAGGCATTAGGTGCAAGCAAATACACACCAAATAGAATGGCCTATATGCTAGCCAGAGAAACCTTCTTCCTAGAGGACCTGAGGCAAAGGATACTACTGCCAGCAACGGAGCCATATAAGAAAGTCATCGAAAAAAAGAAACAGAGAGAAAAAGAGATCGACGAAGATTTCTACGCCCCAGATGCCATGGTAAACAGAGAGTGGAATGGAAGTAACCAACCACAAAGGCACAGAATCATAGGTTTAGCGACACACGGATATCATCACAAAATGTGCAAAAATACAAAATTCCACCAACCGAGAGATTCGTGTGAATGCAAGATATGCGACCGAAAGTGTGAGCGATACCATTACAAACAATGCAGAATATGGACAGGATCACTGAACGAACTCATAAAAGACAAATCATAAACTTATAACTTAATGCTCTTTCGAGTGCCTCTTACCAATTTATTATTATTAAACGACAATGGAGGCCACTTTGAATAATTTCGTAGATGTTTTCTGTATAGAGGTTGTAAGTTACAGAAAATAATATTTGCATTTTCGGTTAACTGACTTACACTGCATCCTGTATTTCGATGTTATAATTAAATGTTGATATCTAGCAATGAAGGCCAAATATGACAAGAAAATAAAAATGACATGAAAAGAAAATATTTTTCTTTTCATGTCACATTTGGTTGTGGTTGCTAAATGTCAAATTTAATTATAACATCGAAATAAAGAAGCGTTTACTGCTTTAATGTAAACATTATCTTTAAAATGCTTACTTGTTATAGAAACCACGAGATGGCAGTTAGGACGATGTTCACTTTGTCCCTCATGATTGAGAATCATATATAAGGAACAAATAAATGTTCGTGCTAGAAGCTTGAGTGGACTAGTTGTTATGCCACTAACGTATAAAGTTAGAGGTATTGGATATAAATCCCGGTTCAGGCGTTTATTTTTCTTTTCATGTCATATCTTGCCTTCTTTGCTAAATATCAAAATTTTATTGTAATATCGAAATAAAGAAGTCTTACTGCTATAAGTTAATACTTCTCTTTATATGATTACTTCTATAAATTTATAGAAGCCACGAACGAGATGGCAGCTCGACCCTTAATAGATCATTCATCTTATAAAATACGAGTACATTTGGGGTTTAATTTACTTAATATGAATAATAAACCAGTATAAAATCATATGAGTACAACTTTTTTAAAATTTATAAAAGAGTTGGATAAAATGTTTTTACATCTCACCTCATAAAGCTCCATGTTTTCACCATACCGGTTTCAAAGATAATTGGCATTCATCTTCAGTCTAACTCCAACGAGAATTTATCATATTCATAAGTAATGCCACGAGTGATTTCCAATTTATCTAGAGAATTTGGAAATCAAGAGTGGCATTTGTTACGACTATTTAACGAATAAAATTAAGATGTTTACTCACAAATCATCATTTAAATATAATTATTTAAAAAATGTATATATATTAATATAAACGGCGATGTTTTAAAACAAATGAGAAACGTTTGTTATGCTTCACTTGTTCATCACTGCAACCAGACCATAATATTTATTGCCAAAGGATCGCAATATTGTAAGAATTCACTCTAGTGCAGAAAACATGAACCAACGCTATAGGTTGTTAATTAATTTCTAAGGTCCTATGATGTAAATATGTCAATTATATTTTTCTTGGACGTGAGTTCCTGGGAAATAATACGTTTAAGAAAGTGCAAATAGTGTTTTTTTGTGGTATAATCAATTGCTACAAATGTTTTTATACTATCTCCCGCAAGCACTATCTGGTTTAATTCATGCACTATATATAAAATCTGGTAGCCACAAGCATTCTACAATGCTTACATCTTAATATATAAATTGTTATATTCAACGTATTTCTTAGAGAGTCAGTCACTGCAAAATCATGGTCTGATCTATTCAGAATGTTAAAAAGGAGGAGCTTGATTTTAAAGTTATAAAATTAAATTGATAAAATCGAGGTGAAAAAGACTGTGATTGGTTGTAAATCAAAATTCATTAAAATGTGATTGGTCATTGACTCCCATTTTGGGGTATGAGTTAAATTGTCTCAATAAATGCTTTAAACTCTGTTTGGTGGAGCAAAAATATTACAAAAAATAGAAAATTACAAATATATCAAACCATAATTCAGAGAATTTTAACATATGGTGCTGAAGTCTGGCAAATTCCTACCAGGGAAATGAAAATAATTTAAGTACAGAAATGGATGTTTTAAGAAGATCAGCTGGAAAATCTAGAATGGATAGAATACGAAATAAAGAAATAAGGGAAATTATGGGTGTACAAGAGGGGCCGGACAACATAGACATCATAGAAAAGAAAAGATTGCAGTGGTATGGTCATGTCAAACGAATGCCAGAGCAAAGATTGCCAAAAATTGTTATGGAATGGATCCTAATGGAAAGGAGGAAGACCGAGGAAAACTTGGATAGATAGAGAGGAATGGCGTTTGGTTTCCGGAAGACGGCGGCAGCTGCCATGATACCGTATGATGATGATGAGTTAAATAGTCTAACTAATTCATTAATTTAAAATTATCTCCCACTTATTCGATTAAATACTTAATTTGTGTGGAATTACATAACATATAGTAATAATTTAATTTTACATGATTTTGTTTTACTACTGTCCGACACATTTAAATATCCGGCACTAGAAATTTAAGGTTTAGCCCTAGTTTGCATTGTTGTTCCTACATTTAAAAGCAATTTTATCCGCTTCAATTTTACTTAACAATACAATATTATACACAATCCTTTCGGCTTCAGTGGTAAAATGGGTTAAGTTTCTTACCTCCTGTCCACAGGATCACGGGTTCAAATCCGGTCGGGATCCATGGATTTTTATAATGGAAAAATCCAATAAACAATCATTCCGGGAGGGACTTTAAGCCGTGTGCCCGATTCTAAAGATTTTAGGGCACGTAAAATAATCTTAAACCTAAATTAGAGCCACTGTGCAAACCTTAATGGGACTCTTCTATACAAGTAATATCTTAGTGGCTCATTACCTGTCTCTTTAGGGAATCTGACAATCATATTCACTCGCTGACATCTGGAAAATAGGCAAAACTATATTAGCTTGGTTAAGTAACTACCGATAGAGAGCACTCTTGTCCTCACATGTTGGTCTTACAAGGGAACTGTCAACCATTGCATGCCGAAACCTACCTTGAAATCTCTTCCCGAGAAGTGTTGTGATGTGTCAAGGCTGGTCCAAAATATTTTCTACCTCTTTAACTTCAATAAACTAAAATACAGGCCCAAATATGTATTTTAAACTATAGGAAGTAATACAACTCCCGAATTGATACATTGGATAACCCTCACTTCCAACTGTCCGCGCCGCGCCACGCTCAACTCTGCTCTTACACATGCAGAGAGGTCAATCTGCTCCGTACGCTAGGTTGCCATTGGAGAATTCTGTCTTCGATTTCTGTGTCGTGCAGTTAAAAAGGCAGATACATTTTTGGACACGGCCTTAGTACATCATAACTCATCTCTGGGAGAAATTTCAAGTTAGGTTTCGGTATGGGATGATTGACAGTTCCTTTTTAAAATTTTATTTAAGCACTCTCTTTAAAACCGTCGAAATTTAAATCTGGGCATAAAAAGACACTATATTTGCTGTTGCCCCTTATTCCAGGATTTTACGCCCTTAAAATCCATAAATCCTGGTCGGATTTGAACCAGCATTCCCACAATCCTGGGTTAACTTTTAAAAGACTATTTAACTCATGCCCCAAATGCGATTCAATGACCAATCACGTTTCAATTAATTTTGTTTTACAACCAATCACAGTCGTGTTTCACCTCGATATTTATCTAATTCTGTTTACCAAAATAAAGGAAGCTCCTCCTTTTTACACGCTTTATATTAGCTTGACCTGTATCTATCTATCTATCTATCTATGTAACGGAATCTTTCAACGCGATTTTCACCGACTTAAAATCATTGGATCGACTTGAAACTTTGTATACTTGTAGAGGACCCGTGACAATACAATAATTTCATATTTATTTTCTAAAATCCTGGCCATAATCATCAGAAAATAAAAAAAGTGTTTTTTTATCAATGTAACGGAATATTTCAACGCGATTTTCACCCACTTAGAAACATTGAATCGACTTGAAACTTTGTATACGTGTAGAGGACCCGTGACAATACAATAATTTCATATTTTGTTTCTAAAATCCTGGCCAGAATCATCCGAAAATCAAAAAAATGAAAACTGGTATAATAGGTTGCGGACTTGTCGAGTTTTTAGTCAATCGTTGTAAGAGCTCAGTTGGTAGAGCAGTGAACTCTTAGTGGTATATAATTTCAGTAATCCATACGTCGCTGGTTCAAATCCGGCTGAGAGGGTTTTTTTTTTATAGAAGAGTATTACTTTTAGCTCATACTACAATAGTATCGAATTTAAAGATATTTACATTTTTATCTTATTCTGTAAAATATTAAAACTAAAAAATAAAAAATAAATAATAGTTTTAAAAAAACTAAAAGAACACGCTTTATTAAAAAACTAAAAAATGAAAAATAATTTTAATTTCCAATACGCTTGGGATAAAATAAAGTGGTCAACAAAAAAATCATCTCCAACATATATAGAATAAAATTAGAGTTATCAACAAAAAGAAAATAATTTTACCATCAAAAGCGTGGGGTGCTTTTTATGATTTTTACATTTTCTTCTTAGAGAGCTTACTTTTACCAATATCTGTTTATTATCAAATATATTAATTGATATAGAGCACCCCACGCTTTTGATGGTAAAATGATTTTCTTTTTGTTGATAATTTTAATTTTATTCTATATATGTTGGAGATGATTTTTTGTTGACCACTTTATTTTATCCCAAGCGTATTGGAAATTAAAATTATTTTTAATTTTTTTAGTTTTCTAATAAAGCGTGTTCTTTTAGTTTTTTTAAAACTATTATTTATTAATATTCTGAACAGGTCGGAACATTATTTTGCGTGACTCACTCTCCAACAAATATGTTGAATATAGCAAATAATGAACAGATTCCTTCGAACTACACACTTTATAACAGTGTGTTCAATAAATGTGTTTTTAAATAATGATTTTACCGAGTTATTTTCTAAAAAAATAGTAACATATAATGTTGGTTATAATATAGAATTTGATGTGTTTATTTTTTTCCCCCACTACGGTGCATTCTTACAATATTGCGATCCTAGTTGGCAATAAATAATATGATCAAGTTTTTTCATCAAACATTTTTCATTTGTTTTCAAATATCGCCGTTGACATTAAATATATACATATTTTAAAATAACTAATGATTTGTGAGTAAATATATTAATTTTATTAGTTAAATAGTCCTAACAAATGCCACTCTCGATTTTCAAATCCTCTAGATAAACTGGAAATCACTCGTGGCATTACTTATGTTAAAAAACGTGATTAAATTAATACGTGTATGACCGATGATTCACATTCACATAAAGACTTAGAATAGCGGAAATGACACCTTGAAATAGACACAGTCTTGTGAGCTTTCGCATTGACCGAACTTCATTCTAGAATTGCGGCACTAAGGGCTCCCTAGGTACTAATAAAACATCATTCTGCAACCTTGCATTCTCCGTCCAATATAGTTTTTTCTTTGTTCTTAAATCGAGCGAGTTGGCTAAGGCGGTAGCTTTAAAGAGTCGTATTCCGAAGGTACTGTGTTCAAGCGCAGGTGTAGATCAACCTGCACTTTTTTCGTTTTACTGAGTCATCAAAGCAATTGACGTATGAAAGTTCATTAACACGACTCATTTAATCATTATCGCAACTGAAGGGCCCACGGAAAGAACATGCTTAGTCACTTTTTATATAGTTTTCAGGGGAGCAAAATTTAACTTTAAAACTCTCCCAAGAATTTATTAATTTTCTTACTATTAATTTTATGACTCCATATTTGTGAGAAATATATATTAAAGACAGCATATAGTTACAACAAAAATATTTCCAATAGTTTTCTTACAGTTTAACAATGACTGCAGTCATGTCAATTAAAAAAAGAAAGAATATGCTAAGTCTCTTTTTCTCCCTGAAATTCTATTGGATCAAAATAGCAACATGGTAATATATATTATACTGTCACAAATTAATTATATTAAATTTAAAAAATGTAGTTTCTTTATGTTATTGATTTGGTAGAGAGGAGAAGAATTCCTGAGCCTGAGGACTGTAGAAGAGCTTTAACACCTGCAATTCTTCGTACTTTGCCCGGGATATTGGTAATGTTCCTGTTTGGAATGTAAAAAAAAAATCATTGCTTTACAGTTTTCCTGATGTTAAACACAAAATACAAGAAATTATTATATTTTTTTGCCTGTATAAGCCACCTCTGGGATTAGGAATTCATTTCTTGCAAGCTGCGGTCTATTTTTTTCCCTTTTCGCAACAAAATAAGATCCTCTGCCCATGCCTCATTGTAGGCATTTCGATATTACACTATATTAGCCTGCTGATTTGATACTAGAAATTCTCTGACAGGCCTAGTTGCAAATGGCATTTTTGACACATACTGCTTCTTCAATAGAGCAGTCCACCCCTTTATAATAAATGGTTATTGATTAACTTCTTATTCTTCTTCCTTCCAAGTATTAGGCCAAGGCCCGTTACGATCCTATAGAAAATTTTCCCTCCAGCGTTTCATAGGACGGCCCAGTGATCTTCGTCATCTTGGTATATAAATATAAACAGCTTTGGGGATCCGATTTGAACTCATTCTTTCTAGATGGTGTTTCCAATTTAGTTGGTACTGTTTAATATATTCCAAAATTGGCGTAGTCTTCTAATACATCAAATTGCATAGGTTTCTGGCGAGCACTCCTGAATATTTCTGCCCAATCTGCAGGAAGTTCGGCATAAGTTTTATAATTTATTAGGCCTACATTCTTATCGCACTCTAGGTACGAATGCCCTCTTATTGGAAAAAAAAAACACCGAACCATTCTGCATTTTGTTGAACATTACTAAGTGATGGAAAAATCTAAAAAATGTAGCATTCTTGTTTTGACCTCCTGCTGAGTCACAAAAGAAATCAACTTCATCAACTTCAACATCAAGATAATGATTAACAAAATGTTGCACAAATGAGCATATTTCATCACTTCCTTTATTACCAATAGTTTCTGGATACATGCAAAATACACTATTTTCAATAGAAATCACAGATATATTGAAAAATATATTGTGAGAGTTATCTCTTATAATGTACAACGATATTATAAGCAGTGTAGTCACATTTCCAGTATGAAACTTAGCATGTATTTTCCCACTTTCACATTGACTTAGGAGTTTCTTTCCCTGTAAACCAATTCTTTGCTCCTCTGTATTCAGTGACTGAGCAGAGGTTTTCCCTGTGTGTTTTACTAAAAAGATTGAAGACTCTGAAAGCTACAAGATGGGAGCATAAACAGAATTTTGAAAAAAAAGTGACTTAGCATGTTCTTTCTGTGGACACATCAATTACATAGTATTATTAAACTTACATTATTATACTTCTTGAGAAAATACCTGACAAACAGAATACATCTAGACGGTTAAGTAAGTAGATTGATGAAGCAGAGAAGGATATTAGAGTAAAGTGCAAGATAAACTAGAAGCAGGAAGGTTTATACAGGTGAAATGCTCATGTTAAAGGAGTACAAAGGTCACATCGATTTATTGCTCTAGGGAATAGGCAAGCAAGCAAGTTTGTTTGCAGCAATAATAGTACAATTCTGTTGCACCATGCATAAAACCCATAACCCTCAAATTTAAAAAAAATGAGTTAATATTATTAATGCAATATTGGAGCTGTCATTTATCATCCATCAAATTTTGATTGCTGTACAATTAGTTAAACAGAAGATCCAGAGATGGCAACACATTGGAGGTTCACTTCAGATAGGAAACCTCCAGGCACGAATCTTCATTATCTCAGAACTACTTAACCCTTAAATTCGTTATGTATCCTTTTGGATACACCAGTTGGTTTAATTAATTTAATATTTTAAATAAATCAGAAGAAAACGAACGAAAAGAAACCACTTAAATGTGTGCCTAATTATACAAAATACCTAATAATAACAGTTATAAAACATCCGTTTTCAATGCGGTCCGCCACATTCAAATAACTGGCACAAGACATTTGTCTTTTGCCAATTTAAGGGCTAAATGAGGGTTTTTTGGTTTCATGCATGGTGCCACAGAATTAAGAAAACATTATTGACTTCCGCGTACGTAACAATGTGTCGCGGTATTGTCTACAGTAAATATAACATTTTTTGTCCAATGCTACCAGGTTGTCTTTTATGCCATTTCTGGCTCTCTCCCCTGGAATTGGCGGAATTGTAATCCATTTCTTAGGTTGGGACACCTGGAAGGCGGAGTTACGTTATTTCCATGATATGATGGGTGATAAACAGGGAAAGTACCTTAGTTGGTTGGGAAATGAGGTTCAATACGCACAGAACCATTGCTGCGTAACGGAACCAGTGCAGTGTGTTCCTGCGGGTGTCGCGTAACGTGCAGTGATACTTGTGTACAGTAAGGTACAAAACAGAAGCTCGACACTTACATGATAGTTCCGTTATTGTTATCATTACAATGCACTACAATATACATTGTAAATCTTTCAAAGAAAAATCTCCTTCTATTGTCACGCAAGCGAGATTTGTACATGGAAAAGCTTCATTCTACATAACAGGATGTCACAGGCGCAAAACGAAAATAGCGGACGTTATCTGCACGAAATACGCAAATAGTTGACGCAGCTGGTTTTTCTTCTAAGGAATATCGAATATCTTTCAAAACGGAACATCCAGCATTCTTCAGTAGAACAGAATTTAGCTTCTTTTTTATTTCTTCGGTGATCGATGTAGATGGACTGTATTAATTCTTTCTGAACAAGGGAAGAGCTTTCGGTATTTCTGTGTGATTTACCTGCAGATGTGTGATTGTATCAGAAATATGCCCAAAATAATTGTTTATAAAATGTAGTTTTTCATGTAAGTTAAAACAAATCAGTAATTTTATTATTCCTATTTCTGAACAGTCCGTACTGTCGAAGGTAATAACTATTTTAGGCGATTTCAGTATAATACGTGACACAATATGACACCGCATCGAGCCAGGTTCCCTATGAGGTTGTGGGGGTGGAGGTACCCCAGGAGCAATTGCTTTAAATTTCATTATTCTTGCCGGAGCCTTCCGGAATATTATTTTCATATTTGAAATTAATCTGTCTACGTCATCATAGGATGACAATCATCATTTCACACACCTTTCTGAAGAACTTAGATTGCTTGTTGGGAAGCGAACCTGATGATGATAATTCTGAATCTTGATCCTTTTGTGATAACAAATTTATATGTTGCTTATGTTTTTTTTTGTATTACAATGCATCTGGATAAACCTTGGTTCATGTACCTGTATATCTGTTGTACATAATATAAATGTAATTGTCTCCCCAGTATCTCGAAAATACTCACTACCACACTCTTCAATCAGCTGCTTAATTTTTCAGCTCATCGTCTTCGGAATTTCTGTTTCACCTTTCTGACGAGCTCTTAATGTCTTTCAGAACGAATGTAAGCTGTATACTGCCGCAGTGACGTCTGTATTCTGTTGACTCTCGTATGCACCGCAGCTGCGCACTGAGCTGTGTTGTCTTGCGCCTTCACATCGCATGCATACCCCGGTTTTAGTTAACTTTTGCTCACTATAGAGCAATACAATGCCAACCAAGGCACTTTCTCTGGTGATATATGGTAATGAAACGCCAGGGAAGTCTTCAACCGAACTTAACTAGAATTTCAAACCATGGGCAACCACAGGAGCAATTCCCTTTAAGAAAAAAGTCCTATAGTTTGACCGGCAATCAAATTTGGGATCTCACAAACTGTAGTCAGAAACGCCCATGAGGCTGGTCAATAATTCCAAAATATAAAAAGTGAATTTCACACTAAAACCAATTATTTATTATTCTTCTACGTCAAGGTTAGGCTGTAAGCCTGTGCCGATTCAAAGCATATCCCATCTGGTCATGGGGAGTTTACCTCTAGGATTATATTGTATGGACTGTTTTGATAGACATGTCTCCATTCAGTCTATATATTGAAATTATATTTGAAGACAAAAATATACTCTCAAACTGGGGTTTGAACCCAGGACCTTTGCTTTCCATGCGAATGCTCTACCGACTGAGCTACCTGAGAACTCCAATCTAAACGCAAAATTTTCTCTTATATACCCTGTTAATTCCCGAACGCCAAATGCTACCAAATCGTTCTTCGATCTGCAAAAGGCGACTTCTTTATTAAGAAGACCTTTTATTGGGAATTTTACATTACATTATAAAGCCAGTACGGCCTCTTTCGATGTTTTTATTATTCATTTAGTACATCTCAATGAAGGATAAATTGTATTTCAAGATAATGTTAAAACCATTTAAATGGTCTGTCAATTTAATTGTTAATTCATATACAGGGCTTTTCAGAAAGAAGGAACAGACTTCCAAGATTTATTTTTTTAAAAACTACAAAAAATAGTAACACAATTCCAAAGTTCCTAGAAAGAGAAAAGTTTGAAGTTCCGATCATAGCCGCATTGGCACCGTTGGATTAGAAGATGAGTAGAAGATCAACTTCATCACCGGTGGCGTCCCAGGTCACCAGACCTAACCCCGTGTGATTTTTATCTGTGACGTTACACAAAAGACCGTGTTTTTATCCTCCTATGCCTGACACTCTTGAAAATCTGCGACAACGAATTGTTGAAGCTGTGAATTCGGTAACTAGAGACCAGCTTATTCGTGTGTGGCAAGAAATGAGCCACCGTTTTGATATCTGTCATGTAACACATGGTGCTGATATTGAATGCATAAAATAGTGAAATTTGAACTTTTCTCTTTCCAGGAACGTGGGAATTGTGTTTATATTTTTTGTGGTTTGGAAGAAATAAATGTTTGAAGTCTGTTCCTTCTTTCTGAATAGCCGTGTATTGAGGGGTTGAATGGGATATGGGCATAATTCATGTTTTGCCCTTTTTGCGTTCAATGCATTTTTGGACTCGCCATTTTGTACTTGGTCAGCCTGAAAAGTTTCGTTTCGATATCTCGATTATAGCAGGTTCAGCAGCTGATTGTATCAATTAAAACAAACAACAATGTTATGCATTTAGTTATATAAAAATTGTTAATATCTCGAAACATATATTTTTTTAATTGTGCTTATATTCCATTCAACTCCTCAATTGTTCTCTTATATCAGTGTTGAGGATATAATCTCTTAGAGTGTGTCCTGCTATCCTTCCTAAGAAACGAATTTCTGTAGTTTCTAAACTCCTTTTACAGAAATTGAGGGGTCTAGTGAGAGAGGGAGTTATGCCACTTTGAGAAGAAATGGAAATAATCAGTGCTATTTATATTAAAATGTATATTTTTCCTTTTGCATAGTTTACATAACAATAAGTCAAAGAAGAAAATAGTTACCCCTTTATTGTACAAATAATTTCGTAATATAATGCTTTATAAAACCCAATTTATTTCCATTTCTTCTCAAAGTGGCATAACTCCCTCTCTCACTAGACCCATCAATTAATTATTAATGCTTAAAATTATATTTTTAATTCTGTCACAGCACGGAACATGAATTTGGCAAATCCACTTTTTGTGAAAATTGAAAATAAGTTAGTATCCATGGAATACAAGTATTGTGGGGCAAGCAATTCAAAGCGAATTCTATTGAAATGTGTAAACTACACGCATTACTAAATAGGCACATTATGTGATTTATCAATACAACGGGCTCGCGTTCATTTGTTTGATCGATCCACCACATGTTATGTGGAACAAAACACTAAATGCATGGTACAGTGTAAAATATAGGCCAATGCTCCCATTATAAATTAAATTCTAATAGTAAACGTTCCTATCGGCAGGATTGTCCCGTATTAATTGCATTCAATCATAACCCAGTAAAACAATCGTGTTTTATTGCGACATTTAAATAAAACTCCAATGCAGAATTAATGAATACGCATTCAATCCATGCGCCAGGACTTACTTATTATAATCACAGTAATGCCTGTATATTTGGTGCTAATGCATGCTATTGATCCTGTACTGTATTATTTCAACATTACAAATAGGCTTACCCATTCTCAATGGCCGTATATATATATATATATATATATATATATATATATATATATATAGTTTAGATAGTTTTAGATTGTATTAAAAGTTTTGATATAAACTGTGTAATAATTTTAATAACTTTTTTATTCTTCTAAAAATCGGTCAATATTATTAGTATATTTACTGTTTTTCGTAATATTAATTTAATACAGGATAGGGCATAAACGCCTGATTAAAAAAATAGTTTTAACACTGTTTGCTTAGTCAAGTATATATTTGAGTAATGTTGAAATATACAGGGTGTTTCAGAATAAGTATTACAGATTTCTCAGGATTGTAGAGATAAAGTTTCGATAAGGAACACATGTACAGAAACACACCATTTGGATGTAAAATAAGTTTGAAGAACGAAACACAATGGACTGATATCGTGTATCTTGTGTTTCAGAATGAGTGTTATAGATTTCTAGGGGTTGTAGAGGGGACTTAGTAGATAAAGTTTTGATAAGGAACCCATGTCCGGAAATATATCATTTTCATGTAAAATAAATTTTAAGATCGAAAAACAATGGGCTGATATCGTGTGTCTTATGTTTCCGAATGAATATTAATCCTTTGTAGGGGTTGTGCTACACCTGTCGAGTCGGAGGAAGATCTTGCACGAATTCTGGCGGCAGCAGAAATTATTGAGCATAGGCTTACATCAGGTCTTGTGTGGCGTGTGTATGAAAACATGCATCGTAGGTACACTTCGTGCAACGAACAACAGGGTCGCCAGTGAAACCACATTTATAGTACAACCCCTAGAAGTGTGTAATACTTATTCTGAAACACACGACACACTATATCAACCCATTATTTTTCGATCTTCAAATCTGTTTTACATCGGAAATGGCACGTTTTCGGACAAGGGTTCCTTATCTATACTTTATCTACTAAGTCCCCTCTACAAGCCCTAGAAGTCTAAAATTTATTCTGAAATATCCTGTACACAGTTTTAAGAATTTTAGATAACATTGTTCACAGATATTTTTAGTGTTTGTTTTAGAAGTTAGTAACACAGTTGGCAATAGTGGTTATCATGTGACAATGCAGCGTGATGGAGTATTAGCTGTACTGGAACGAAATCAGGCAGTAAGAACAAACTCCATTACATGTATTCAGAAGGATTTTCAGAGTTGCAATGCTCCCTCTAGGAACAATGTGTCACTGTTAGAAAATATAGCGCAGAAGATTCTGTACAATATGCAAAACTGAAACTATGTGGCACTTCTCGACGCCTGCATGATAATAATACAACATTCAGTTTTCTCATGAGATAAAGTAACCACAATTTATTCTTTCTAAACATGGTCAATTGGTATCGTAACATGCTTACTTTTTTGACGTCATATGAAAGTTTTTTTATCTTAAAGGATATGTTAACAAGCCGCTACTGAACCATGTGATATCAAACTCCATGTAATTTTATATATTTCAACATGACTCAAATATATGTTGTACCAAGATCAGTGTGTTAACATTATTTTTAAAACCATCAGGTATTTATGCCTCAACCTCTAAAATTACAATAATAATTGTATCGAATCCAGAAGCTCATGTCCGCACTGACAGATCTCCATATAGGCTATCCCTATTCTGAGCTAATGTTTTCCAATCATTTCTTGTATAATTCATCCCATAGAATCATGAATGATGTTATTCTCTAATATCATTTTTGGCCTATCTACTGTGCTGTTTGCTTGTGATTTCCCTAAAATAAGTTTCTAACTCTCTCTTTCATTCAAAATTTGTGACACATTCCCTGTACACCTCTATATAGAGACTTAAGAATTCTTATAAATCTGGTTTCCCATAAAGATCATGTAGTTCACTGTTATTAGTCTTCTCCAGTTACCTCTATGTTCATCTGTATTAGTCCAAACATTTTTCTAATAAATTTATTCTCGAATTCTCGCAATCGTTTCTCCTTCCTTAAAGTGAGAAATCATGTTTCGCATCCATATAAGTGGAAGAATAACCGTTTTATAAAGGCCCATATTTATTGTATAATGTTTAAGGGAAGTTGGAATGACAAACAATAACACTGTAATATTATTGTAATATAATATTGTGGCCATGTGGCTCTTCTAATTTTTGTTAATATCTATTTGAAAATTAAAATAATATCGCTGTTAATAAACTTAGCCTATGCTGTGTCTTCTGATAATGATGGAGGAAGTAGAAGATCCTGTGGTAGTCTGCTTTGTAGTCTTGTTTGCTGACGTGTTTTAATTCCAATGTTGAAATATATAGCTCCAACAACTGAGTGGAATTTTTGATAAATGATTTTGGCAAAAACAAAATCTATCTATTTTTACAACAACTAAGGGTATTTCAACACCAAGCTCATGTTGCATTCTGAACTGCTAAAAAGTAAATCTGTAGGGTTTTCATATAGTATGCAATTTTTTAAAATGCAATAATTAAGTAGAAAATGCATTGAAATAATATATTTATTTATATTTCATTTACACACACTACCACGTCTACAACAGATCAGATTTTTAGTATAAGACAGATTTTAGAAAATAAATGGGAATATAATGATACTGTACATCAACTATACGTAGACTTCAAAAAAGCATATGATTCAATTAAGAGAGAGAAGTTATATAGTATCCTGCTGGAGTTCGGAATTCCTAAAAAGTTAGTTAGACTTATACGAATGTGTCTAAATGGCTCAAAAAGTAGGGTGCGTGTAGGCAAACAGTTTTCGGATAGTTTTGAAATCCAGAATGGGTTGAAGCAAGGAGATGCACTATCTGCTCTACTATTTAATTTTGTACTATAACATGCCATTAAATCTTTAGAGAATGAGGAAGGCTTACAACTCAATTGTATTAATAAGCTGTTAGTTTATACTGATGATGTAGTATTATTGACCGATAGCGAGAAAATACTAAAGGACAACACGCACACACTATTGAGTAATATTAAAAAATTATGACTAGAAGTAAATATAAATAAAACTAAATATATGGTCACACGTAGAAATGCATTATAATGGAAATGGACAGCTAATGACAAATGAGGAAATTCTGAGGAAGTGGCTGAATTCAAATACCTAGGAACAATAATCACAAATAGGAATGAGATGCACAAAGAAATTAAACATAGGCTCAATTCTGCAAATGCGTGCTATTATGCATTGCAGAGACTCTTGATGTCCCAACTCCTTTCAAAAAACGTTAAACTGAAAATATACGTATAAAAATATTATTCTACCAGTTATATTATATGGATGCGAAACATGGACTCTTACTTTAAGGGAGGAAAGGAGATTACGAGTATTTGAGAATAAAGTTCTTAGGAAAATGTTTGGACCAAAGAGAGATGAACAGACAGGTGAATGGAGAAGACTACATAACAATGAACTACATGGTCTTTATAGGAAGCCAGATATAATAACAACAGTTAAGTCTCGTAGACTACGATGGGCAGGACATGTTGCACTTATGGGGAATGAAAGACTTGCATGGAAGCTTCTTGTAGGAAAGCCAGAGGTAAAACGCCCAGTTGGTAGACCAAGAATGAGGTGGGAGAATAACATTAACTATGATTTGAGGGAAATAGATTATACAGGGAATGATTGGAAAGCATTAGCTCAGGATAGGGATGTATGGAGAGCTTATGTTCGTGCGGCCATGAACCTACGGGTTCGATAGTGCTAGTGAGTAAGTAAGTATACACTCCCACTTAATTGCGGAAAATTACATCAGGCATATGTCCACCTCCACTATCTCGGGAAGCAATTACTCGGTTTATGAAGTTCGTGATGACCCTTTCAGGGGACATCTCTGTTGATGTCGTAGATGACAAATTATAGCCTGCTCTGGCTGAAATGGATACAGCCAATATGTCGTTTCAGCAGGAACGATTACATGCCATATATCTTGCGAGACAATAACTCTATTCCGAGAAAATGTACTTGAGTCTGTGATCTGACGACGTGGAATGGCCTTCCAGATTTTGTGACCTTACAGCATGTGACTTATTTTTATAGGGTGAAGTGAAGCCCAATGTCTAAGTGAACAAACCATAAACAGTTGTCCAACTTAAGGAAGAAATTCAACGTGTCATCAGCGACATCAACATAGATGTCCGTGAAAGGTTTATCACGAACTTCATAAACAGAGTAACTGTCTGCCGAGAGAGTGGAGGTGGAGATATGCCTGATATAATTTTCCCCACTTAAATGGAAGTATATGTAGATGAAAATAAAAAAAAATTATTTTGATGCATTTTTGACTTAATGCATTTTAAAAATTGTGTATTATATGAAAGACCATTTATTTTTCAGAGTCACTTTAAAAATCGACAGGCACATGAGTAACTGAAAAATTACCTTCAAATACAACTTAAAGAAAACATAACTAAATATATAGTTATTACAATCAACCAATATCTAAAAGAAAATAGGTAATTTATTATTGTGTGAGATATCTAATAGGGATATAAGGTATTATTTGTTGGATAACGGTCTGTAAAATTTACTCAGAGGCCTTTTTATACAAAGTTGCGGTACTTTTATTAACCTGAAAATCTCCAGATTCGGGACCCACAGTTAAAAATCCCTCCCGGAGGACTTGTTACTTGGATCCTTCCATCCTAAAAATCCATCGACCCCAGTAGGGTTTGAACCTGACTTAGAGGCCAGGAACGTATCCACTAGGTCATATTTTTATATCTCATTTAAATTAAATATAGTATACAAAATTCTTATAGCCAATGTATTGTTCAGTGAGGACTGAATCAGTTTCCTAAATTCCCGATAGACAGCAATAAAATCCTGTTACTGCTGAACTAAACAAAAGGAAGCGAACGGTGTGAATACACTGCTGTACATATATTTCCTTTTATTCTACTTTTATGGTAGGAATGAAGATTTATACCAGAATACATTGCTAACATTAAGCGGACTCAATGCCTGGAAACACGTTAAAAGCTTCGCATTTTATATATCCCAGAAAAGTGTTGAAAATAAAGTACAGAACATTTTTTATGAGGTACGAGCGAAATACCCTTTATTTTCATCAAAAACTAAATCAATATCGTCACCAAAATAATTTTTCCTAAAACTGCAAAAAATATAGCTATGTTAAAAATACCAATGATGAAAAACTGACAGATTTTTAAATATATGTCAGACTACGGAAAATCTGTGGAAACGGACAATTATAATCGGATTATGAACAACAAAAACATCAATGGTACGGCCATATTATAAGAATGAATAATTTCTATCGAAGAAAGTATTGAGATCGCTGCCACAGAGAGGTTGATGAGAGGGAGACCAAATGTTACTCGGGGTGTAAAAACGAGGGAAATATAAAATGGATAAGGAACAATGGGATAGTAGAAAAAAAATTGGAGTGGAAATTTTATCATTATCATCAACAACAAGGATTAAGCCCAATGGCCTGTTCCGATTTCATTATAGGTCGAATTGGTCCTTCCATCTCTTCAATGGTCCTCCCAATATTTTTCTCCTTTTTGGTTTATAATTATTATACATTCTTCTTGGTATGCGCTCTTCATTCATTAGTAATACGTGCTGAAGATAATCATTTTGATAATATTTTATTCTTTCACAGAGATTAATTTCAGTCAGGCTTCAGGACAGGACACAATACAAATACCGCTCTACTAAATATTTGGGAAGACATACGCGAAGCTGCTGATAATCGAAAACTTACCATTCTTACATTACTGGACTTTAGTAAAGCATTCGACACGGTAGACTTGGACTTATTGTTGCATAAACTTAAAAACCTCTTACTCTCTGATAGTGCCACGAAATGGTTCAATTTCTACCTTCATGAGCGCCAGCAATCTGTTATAGAAAATCATACATTATGTTCTTCTTGGTCGTTCCGTAAAGCTGGGGTTCCACAGGGTTCGGTACTTGGACCTTTGCTTTTTCAATCTACATAAATGACATATCTAACTCCCTAAAGCATTGCAAACATAATTTATTTGCAGACGACATGCAAATCTACATCCACACAGACAAATATTCACTAAATGACGCTGTTGCCAAAATTAACGAGGATCTTGACTCACTAATGACTTGGACAGTTAAATATGGACTGCAAGTAAATCCTAGAAAGTCACAATCAATCATTATGGGTCATCAGAGACTATTATCTACAATTAACCTAAACACAGTTTCGCATGTGTCACTAAGCGGAGTTCAAATCCCTTAGAGTGAGACAGTAAAAATTCTAGGAGTATTTATTGACAAAAACTTAAATTGGAATACACAAATAAACCATACATGCAAAACAGTCTTCTCAATAATACATTCATTAAATCGTGTACGAAATTGTTTGCCATTCGCCCTTAGGAAAATGTTAGTAGAAACACTTGCAATGCCCCATTTTGATTATTGTGACACTCTTTTTACAGACTTAAATATTATTTCCACTCAAATACTTCAACGTGTTCATAATTCTTGCGCACGTTTTATTTGTGGTATTCGCAAATTTGACCATGTTACACAGTCCCTGGAACAATTATCGTGGCTTCGTCTAAGAGATCGTAGAACTGTCCATTCCCTATCCCTTCTCTATAAAATACTTCACACATCATCGCCTAAATATTTATCACGCCGCTTCATCAGACTATCCGACACACATAATCTTGACACTCGATCCCATCAGCACATTGTCCTTTATATCCCGCCTCATCACACTGTATATTATTCATTATCTTTTACGGTGTCACTTACCAAAACATGGAATTCCCTTCCGCCCTATGTCAGAGACTGTCAAACTATAACATCCTTCAAAAATAAACTAAAGAATTATTTAATAACAAACTAACTTATACACCTCACTGATAGTATTCTTTTAGCAATATTAATATATTTAATTATTTTATGAAAATAATATTAAGAATAACAAATATTTTTATTTGTTTTGTTTTAAATATTGTATAATCGTAAAATTAGTTTTCTATATCTCATTATTTTCCTGTTTTTTTATATACACTAGACAGGGACAATTTAATATGCCTTGCTTGTATACATTTTATTATTAGTTTTAGTCTTAATTTTAACTAATATTAACTGGTTGTATTACAGATCGTAATATATTAGATATTATCTTTTGATCAAATTTTTACTTAGTGTTTAATATTAGAGTTAATTAAGATTGTTATATTTTGATGTAATATATGATTGTCCTGGTGAGTGGAAGAGAAGGTCACATGGCCTTAACTCCACCAGGCTAAATAAATCTAATCTAATCTAATCTAAAATATATTAAGTTCTGTTCTTATATCTTCGTTTTTCTTTTTATCGGTCCTTTGGTATCCTGCTATTACTCTCAACATCTTCATTTCAGCAGCCTCTATTTGTTAATGCCCAGGTTTCACATCCATAGATAAGAGATGGAACTGCCAATACTTAGTAAAATTTCAAAATAGTTTCTTTTCTACTCTTATTCAATAAAGTGCATTTACTTGTGCCACATAGATAATTGAATCGTTGTATTTTTGCGTGTTTATCTAAATTTCTGTTATTGCCTAAATGGCATCTCAATTAAAATTCTGAACTTGGTCTATAATTACATTGTTTATCACTATTTTTGTTCTTATTGCACATTTTCCTTTCAGATCTAATATTTTTGTTTTAGATGTAGATATTCTTAAATTGTATTTTAGAGAGATATTATTTAAAGTATAAAGGAATTGTTGTAAAGAATTTTCTGATGCTGTCATTATTACTTGATCGTTTGCAAAAAGCAGAGTTGTCAATACACTATTTATATTAATTTGTTCTTGCCATTCATTTATGACATGGTCCAAGTATAAATTAAATAATACTGGTGGCAATGTACACCCTTGTCTTACTCCCTGGTTTATTTCTATGTTTTGTTTACTAATTTTATCTCCGCAGTCTATTTTAAAATTTGTTTGTATATATAAACACTGAATGGCTCTTATAAGGTGTTGAGAAATTCTTTTCATATCTAGTATGTTCCATAATTTATTTCTACTTACACTATCAAATGATTTAGTATAATCAACAAAAGCTATATACGTGGGTAAATTAAATTCTTTTCTTTTTTCTATCAAGTGGGCCATTGTAAAAACGCAATCTACAGTAGACCTATCCTTTCTAAATCAATTTTGTTCCTCACGTAATATTGTTTCTGCTATTTTATTTATTCTATATGATAAATTGTTTGCATATATCTTCTAAGCTGAATTTAATAAACTTATTCCTCTATAATCTGTACATTCTCTTCTATTTCCTTTTTTAAATGTCGGAACAGTTATTGCGTCCTTCCATTCAACCGGAACAGAACCCGTTTTCCAGCAAAGGTTTATAAATTCAAGAAACTTAACAATAAATGTAATCGCACATTTGAATAATTCTATGTTAAGACTATCTGCTCCAGGCGATTTCTTGTGGAAATTTAAATCCAATATTTAACGCATCTAGCACTGACCACAGAAAGATGTGATCACATTGTTAAACCTGTTTAAGATAGAATTAATACCGGTCCGGTTTATTGACATTAAAATTGATCACCTATACTAATGACACATATTTACATTAATTATTAATAAATGGAATTGTGTTTTATCACAATGACAGTCTATTAGAGACATACAATTAAATATAAAATATAACATTTTACCTTAAGAGTAAAAAAGAAACTACACTTCATGGCACGATAGGCCTAGAAGGCCGTTGGGCCTACCAGACGGCTGTTGGTCTCACATCTACATGTGTTAATCACAGAGGTAGACGATCAAAAGCCAGTGTAAGGGTGACATGTAGTCAGAATGTCGGGTCCCTAGCCGTAACAGTTGGTTTTCTCAACCTGGAGCCTCTACTTATTGTAGCTACCAAAATTCCTCACGATGCTGGGTGGGCCACGGTCTCATACTGGCGAAATCTCATGAGAAAATCTCTTCTCACATGGAGACCCGAACCAGCGCATGTCCTACGAGTATAATTCTGCGCCAAGGTGTCTTGCCTTAATCACTCGGCTTTCTTCTCCCATGGAGACCCGAACCAGCGCATTTCCTGTAATTCTGCGCCAAGATGTCTTGCGTTAATCACTCGGCTTTCTTCTCGCATGGAGACCCGAACCAGCGCATGTCCTGTAATTCTGCGCCAAGGCGTTTTGCCTTAATCACTCAGCTTTCTTCTCCCATGGAGACCCGAACCAGCGCATGTCCTGTAATTCTGCGCCAAGGTGTTTTGCCTTAATCACTCGGCTTTCGTCTCCCATGGAGGGCTGAACCAGCGCATGTCCCGTAATTCTGCGCCAAGGTGTCTTTGCCTTAATCACTCGGCTACAGCGCGGGTAATTCCGCTAAAAGTGTCAGCAATAATCAATCTGGGTGCAAATCTATTCAATATAACCACAGATATCAGCAAGAGTGATAAAACAAGAAAAGGAAGATATCCAAATTGATCCGGACACGAGTTTCGACTTTCAACAAGGCATCAACAGGGTGATACAATTAATGTAAAAAGTGACCATACTGCGGGTAATTTCTCCTTTAATGGAAGAAATATTTCCTTCTGATCACTTCTCTATGGTAACCATTTTTACCTTTAGGATACTAATGTTTCATTTATAATGCAACCGAATAATAATTTTAGGTTCTTTTTCTAGTGTTTCGTTTCTTTCTGGAACCATTTAACTGTTTTGTTTATTCTGTACAACTGTAATGGTTACGCTTTTGGAGTTAATACAATGTACACTTTGAAGTATTTAGGCCTATATGGAAAGTGGAAGGGCACTGTAAACTCACTTCTTACTCGAGGAAAAATGACTAGATTTCTTTATTCGTTTATTTTGAATGTTTATAAAGTATAACAAAGTAAATTTTTTATATTAATGTTAAACGTACCATGAAATGTACGGAAAATATATTTTACACCAACAAGGGAACTGTCAACCATTGCATGCCGAAACGTATCTGAAAACTTCTCCCAGAGAAGCGTTGTGATATGCAAAGGTCGTGTCCAAAAACTTATTTGCCGTTTGAACTGCAAGGCACAGAAATCGAAGACAGAAAACAGCATTGGCACCCCACTGTGCGAAGAAGGTGAACTCCTTGTTTGAATAAGAGCGGACTGGAGTGAGGCGGGACGCAGCGCAGACGGCAGGCAGTGAGGGTTATCCAATCTACCGAGTCCGATTCCGATTGAGGGTCTTTCCACTTTTCAGCGGTTGCTTTTTTACCAGCCGGCTGCTGGCCCTTCACATCCACATGTATCAATCACAGAGGTAGATGATCAACAGCTAGTGTAGGGGTGACATGTGGTTAGCATGTCGAGTCCCCCAGCCGTTATAGCTGGTTCCTCAACCTGGTGCCGCTACTTATTGTAGCTACCCAATTGCCTCACGATGCTGGGTGGGCACCGGTCCCATACTGGCCGAAATACCATGAGAAAATTTCTTCCCCCTTGTAGACTCGAACCAGCGCAAGTCCCGTAGCTCTGCGCCAAGGCTTCCTACCTTAACCGCTCGGCTACGGCGCGGGACTCTACCGAGTCACGAGTTGTATTACTTCCCTACAGTCTAAGTTTAAAGATTTGGCGTTGAAATTTTAGTATCGTACAGATAAAAACGGCAAATATTTTTGGATACGCCCTTGGTACCTCACAACACTTCTCTACGAGAAATTTAAAGGTAGGTTTTGGCATGCAATGGTAGACAGTTCCCTTGTAAGTATGTTTATAGATGGACAATATTTTGTACTTTTTATAAAAATGTTTAATTTTAGGAAAGAACACTTGGCAAGGATGACTGAGAATAGAATACCAAAAGAAGCACACAACTATTCACCACGAGGAAGAAGAAGTTTGGGAAGACCAAGGAAAAGATGAAAAGAGCAGCAATTTGGAGCCGGAACAGGCTAGAAAATAAGCCTAAACCGTGAAGAAGAAGAAGAAGAAGAAGAAGAATTTTAGGATCATTTTTACACTCACTGTATGCATGTTTGTTGATGTACAAGGTGTGGCATAAATCAGTTAACCACTGGCACATGATCGCAAGGAAAAAAAAAAAACTGGTTGAATCCGGTGTTTGAATACTGGACCTTCAGAATATATCCTCAAAAACTATTGCTTATTAGTGTCTGAAGGTCCCGTATTCAAACCCCAGTTTCAACCAATCTGATTTTTTCCCTTGCAACCATATTGACTGACATATGGCGCACTCTCTATTCTACTTCTGAAAGGGGAGGCGCACTCACATTTTCGTTTTTGAAGAGAATCAGACGACAAAAGTTTGAAAACCCTTGTTTTACACAAATAAAGGAATTTTATTTTGTAATTATAACAAAACCTGAGCTATCGTATTCAATACATTATTTACTTGGCGCACAGGGATCATCAATTGCGAATATATCCGGTAGATTGTTTAGAGGAAGAGAAATTGTTGTGTGTTACACAGGAAAAGGTCAGATTACTTTCTGTTCGGTACATTAAACAGCTGAACAGCAACGCTTCGCACACAATCAGAAATATAAATGGCACGTAAAAAATCATATTTATAGTAGATTAAACATCATAAGAGAATAAAGGAAATATAAGATAAATTTATTTTTTTATAATTATTTATAGATGCATTAACATCTTTGGACTTATGCCTAGGATATGTGGTTATATCTAATAGGATATGTATGTATCTATTGGGTGCAGACAAATGTCCATGTTGAAGTTCAATGAAGTAATATGTGTATCAATAAAGCTACATATATAGAGCCACTCGTAGAAATATAGGCCTATTACATACATACATACAGGCCTTTCACTGCAAACTCAGCATTCTCCACTCTTTTCTTAACTCAGTCTTTATTTTTGTATCCGCATACAAACAATTTATTTTAATATTGTTTATCATCTGATGTATATTTTTCTGCCTCTAACTTTCTTTTCGTTGATCATTCCTTCTAGGGCAACCGTCAGAAGGCAATTTCTTCTTAGCCAGTATCCAATTCAATTTATTTTCCTCTTTTTTTATGAGTTTCAGCATTGTTCTTCCTTCATCCACTCTGCCTAGCACATCTTCATTTTTTATTTTGTCTGTCCATTTTTACGTTCCAACCTTCTCCATATCCACATCTCAAAAGCTTCTATTCGCTTTTCCTCATTCCGTCGTAATGTCCAAGTCTCTGCACCATTCAATGCTACACTCCACACAAAGCACTTCACTAGCCTCTTCTGTAATTCTTTTGGCAAAAGTACGCAGAAAATACTTATCTTCTTGTTAAAAGCTTCTTTTGCCATTGTTATCCACTGCTTTTCTTCTTGATCGCAGTTCATGTTACTACTGATTGTAAAATCTAAGTTTCTGAAGCTCTCCACTTGCTCAATGGTCTCATTTTTAATACTCATGTCTATCTTCCTTCGTTTCCTTCCTATAATCATGGCATTCGTCTTATTTATATTTATCTTCATCCCATAATCCTAGCATCTGCCATTTAGCTCCATCAGCATGTTCCTCAGTGCCATTGCATCTTCTGCTAGAAAAGCCATATCATCAGCAAATCTAATGCATTTAATTCTTCTTGCTCCCATATTTTCACCTCCTGTATTCTTGAATAATTTCTTCATTATGTCTTCCAGGTAGATGTTGAAAAGAGCAGGTGATAGAGGACATCCTTGCCGTACCCCCACTGACATTTATTCTATCCTCATTTTTATTAGCTGTTTCATATATAGGTTACTTATGAGCCTCCTCTTCTTCCAGTTCACTCCAATTATCTTCTAGATCCTCATGAGTTTAATATATAACAGAAATTGATAGTTAACAATACATGACGGAAATTTGATGAAGTGGTAGAATTGAAATATCTAAGAACAATGATTACAAAAAGAAGAGCTGCAGAAAGATATTAAACATAGAGTCAACTCTGAAAACGCATGCTATTACACAACTTATCACCCCAACTTCTGTAAAATAAATACAATTATGCAAAACGCTTATTATTACAGTTATATAAAAGCATTGCCTCTTACTTTAAGGTATGGGAAAATATTAAGCGCATTTTAAAATAAATTTTTTAACCAAAAGAATGAACCGACAGAATAATGGATAAAACTACATAACAGGGAGCTGTATGATCTTTATGGGAGATCAAATGTAATAACATTTAAGTCTCGTGGACTGAGAGGGCACGACACCTGGCACGAATAGTGACTGAAAGTGGAACGTGGAAGATTACTGGAAAAACCCGGAGGAAAACGCCCAGTGGGTAGACCAAGAATTATATGGGAGAATAACAGTAGGCCTAACCATGATTTGAGAGAGATGAATTCACAGGTAATGATTGGAAACATTATCTAGGAATGCACAGAGAGCTATAGTCCACGCGGCCATGAACCTTTGGATTCAACACAGCTGGCGATGTTAGTTAACATTATAAAATGGTGAAATGAGTTCTATTAATCAAATCCAAACTTAGAATTTTCATGCCTAAAAATAAACCCTCAGTCAGGCTGTTCGGTATCGGAATTTGACCTCGTGGGACTTCCCAGCAGCTCGCCTCTATTTTTTTAAGATTACAATGCTGATTAGAAAATGACAAAAATGTATCCTACTACATAACACAATCTGGTACTGAATGATACAATTGCATTGATTCATAAAATGCAGATCATTTGTTTATCTAATTTCAACCAAATTGAAAATTATCCACACGTAGATATGTGACACTAGTATCATCTATTTGCAAAACATAATCCTTCATTATACCATTTTAGATATATAACAAATTTAATTCGTGACACAACAGCTCCGTAGAGCCAAGGACAACTAACGTAATTACTACTGCCACTGATTAGCAAAGGGAGTCCTCTCATCCTTAGATTCAGTTTTCTGACAAGATTTTGTTATTTTTGGAATTCTATCCTGCCATTGCGGATTGGCGGAATTGTGACATTTCTGAAGTTCGGACACATGGAAGCCGAAATAATATTGATATGATGGAATATTTTTATATTTTTATTTGTTCAATGCCACCATGTTGTCATTTCGACATTCTTGTATTCTCTACTGGCATGGCGTCATTGTAACCCACTTCTGAGGTTGGCGTCTGAAAGGCGGAGTTACGCTGTTCCGATGATATGATATGATGGAGAATAGAATTAATATCACTTCTATATGCAGTGGAACGGTCAGATTTGAACGAGTCTGACGAAACACGACTAATTTATGTTGAGATTATTTACACTATTTCAAATTAAAATACGAATACAAATAAAACAGTACATATAAAACAAAAATAATGAATGAACAACATAGTTCAAAATGTGTATTCAGATATTTGTATTATTACTTGAAACAAAGAAACAAATTGAAGTTCTTTCAATCAGTAGACTACTACCAAACAAAATGAAATGTAAATTAATTCACAAATATTCAAAATACATTGATGTAACACGAATTCGCTTATTTTTAACAAGCCTTGAAATTAAATAAAAACTGATAAGAACTTATGTTTATCTCCATATAGTTTGTATTGTATTACCTTTGCTTGTTTACTTGTAAAATCATTAATTACGTTTGCTAAGATCAATATTAATAAAATTCATAATAACGTTCCTTTCAGGTGAATAGTCATAAATTGAAATATTCTGCTGAAGATGGATGCCGGTTTACTAAAATACCTAAAGTTAAAAAAAATAACCTGATTTAGGACGATGTCACCTACCAAGATATTTATTTTAATATTCTAATTTTGCTAATAGGTTATTGAAAGTTGCGTCCGTTTTTGTGAATATTAAAGAACAATTGTTTTTAAATAAATTGAATTTTATGTTTAGAATGGATGCTAGAATTTTAACCCATTAAGAATCCCATTGAGGGCCACATCAGTTTTAATTATTGCATTACCATGTTAAATTAGGGATTAATTTTCTTGCCTCTAGTCTCGAGAACCGCGGGTTTAAACCCTGCCGGGTTCAATAGTTTCTTAGGGTGTAAAAATACGAGGGGCAATTTCTCCGGGGGTCACTTTCAAGCCGTGGATTCTCCCTCAGAATATTTTCAGGCTAATAAAAGTACATATAGCCTATTTTAGAGCCTCTGAATATAATTCCCATACGAATATTGTTTTACCTGTTAGGTGTCTCTTTAAGCTAATGACCTAACCACTTGTCACTCGCTGACATCTACAGGGAATAAGCATAACTAAATTACTAGGTTGGGTAACATTCCTTAACTTTTGCAAGGGAGCACCCTTGACTCACATAGTAAAGACGGTCAACATGTTACTAAAAAATAACTCATTTTTTATATAGGTAAGTTCGGGTAATGTGAATCCTTCGGTTTGAGTGGACCCTGTTAATATCTTCTTTAATTGGTGCTGCCCTCGAATAGAAAATATTTCAACTTCTTCCCCTCATCAACTTTGACGGATTCAAGGCCAGTTTCTTTTATTCTTTGTGCGAAGAAGGGTTTATTTGCGATATTTATGAAAATTACCATTTTAAACGTTTTTCAAGCTAACAAGTGAAGTGTAGGTTTACTTGAAATCCGATATTAAAACTGCCTAGACTGGACTGATGAATTTTTTGTGTGTGTTTGAGTGGATCCCTCTATGGTTTAGGTCACTACAGAGTATGTACCATAAAAGGGTTCCACCTCGCATCGAACCAGTGCCTCTGTAAGCTATGTAACCAAAAATGTCAACAATACCACCTTATTGACTGCATAGCAAGAAGTAAGCCTTTAAAATTCTATGCAGATGATGATAACTTCCAGTAATTGTATTATAATGTACACAGTGTGTTAATAAATGTTTATATGGTCTGTGGTTTAGGTTCGCAATTGTACCCGGTAGGTAGTGCTGCAATCGAGCTACAGAATTTTTTATGTCAGATGTGTTGTCATCTGTATTATCGACATATTCCGCATATCAACAATGTGACATTATCATGCTCGCTTCTTGATTCATAACAGAAGGCTGTGAGAGGTTTTCTTACGAACTTATTTAGTAATATTTAATTTCATGGTAAAAAAACTTAGGCCTATATTTTTATGGACACAAGATTTGAACATTCGGGCAGGACGTCTGCTGGGTCCGCTAGTATATATATATATATATATATATATATATATATATATACACACACACACACGCATTTTGGTTATGGTTAATTTCGGTATCTACTAACTACAATTGTTAAATATATTGTAAAAAAACTACAATCTTTACAAGAGAACACCCCAGTAGCTTCATTTCTTCAGAATTCGCTAAAATTTGGCACTTAAATCAAAAGTTGGAATATCAGCTGATATAAGATATTTGCTACCATTACAGAGACTTTATATGTAAGCTTAAGTCTTGGAAATTACAAATAGTACTGTACATTCATTGCAGGTGGAGTGTGTCAGCACGCCACTACGTCTTGGGATCAAGAGTAATGTGTCTGTAACAACCCAGTTTTTCGGAAATAAATGAACAGGATTCCTACACGCTATCCTGATAAAGAGAAGTTATAGCGCCAAAACAAGATAAATATATCTGCCATGTATTAAATCTCCAGGCTTAACTATTCGACTTGACTTTAAGAGAAAAACTTCCAACTCATTTTTATTAACAAATTTACAAGAAAAACATTCTATTAATGAAGTGGAGATTGTAGAATTAAAATTTAAAAATTCAGTACTTTAAAATCGAATTTCGCAATTTAAACCAATAAGAAGGTTAGTAGTCCACTCCTGTGGTCACTGCCTCATACGAAGCGAGTCTTGGTTCGATCCCCAGTCTGGCAAATATTCCTGGATGATTTTTTCTGAGTTTTTTCGTCATCTTTAAAACAAATGCCAATAAACGTTAAGGTTCAAACATCATCTGGCCATCATTAATAACACTGGCCAACATGATTTTTGTCTCATGAGTACCAATAGTCTTACTAAATGTTTTTTATCGTGTTTTCAAATGTGTATTCGGAATTTCTCTATCACCCACAGTTTTTTTATTTCAATTTAAATTAATGGATTTAAATAATTATTTTTTTAATAAAATTTTTTCGTCCATTTGTCCATTGTAAAATAAAACCAAATGAGCTAACTCAAATGGTTTCAGCTATGGAAAAGAGATATCAAGGCAAACGGAATCCTAATATGCTGGCCGATTATTGTTGGACCATCAAGAGGGAAGCTCCACAGGCGAAATATAGCAGAAAATCGTCATTTCTTACTTTCTAGGTGAGTCCAAATGTTGAATATTGTGTAGTTACGAATGTATAAAATACTGAAGTGTTTGAAATTATAAATGGCTGTCTCTCGGAAATATTGCATGATGGAGAAAAACCGATATCATATTTGAATTCAGGAGAAAAAATAATATCAGGATCACATATTTTTCTTTCTGAGACAAAGGAAAGTTTATTTTTTGTTGCTCAGTGTAATCATTGTCATATAGTTAGTATATTTAATGTGAATGTGACAATGAATGCTGTGGTTCGTCTTAAATGTTTGTGCTGATTCGAAGGCGGCACTTGACTGAGTTTATAACTCATTCGGGTAGGCCCTCTATGTCTTTGAATGGTAAAAAAAAAGTATGTGTGTTATGCAAGTCCCTGTCCCTACAAGGATCGTGCCACTTTATGACACGGATTGCGTGGGGCACATAAAAGTATTTGTGCTATTTTTTATACCCCTCAGATTTGTAGAACTTAAATTACATGTATTAGAAACCGGAATGATCACTTGAAGGACTCTGTATATATTAAGTAAACCTATGGCACAACAACTCCGGATAGTCATGGGAGACTAAATTGGTTGCTGACAATGCAAGCAGATGTCGGTCTGGGTGGACTAGGAATAGTGGTTACTATATTCGTCTTTGTTCCGAAGTGTGCGCGTTTAATCCCGCTGACATAGATGGATTATTTTCAAGTCGTAAAATTCCACTGTATGGTTTCTTTCAGAAGATAAATATATTTATCTAAGAGTCCCTTGACGTAGATTTATGGCACGCAAATAACTTCAAACTTAAAATAAAAGGGCTTCGAGCAACATTTGTCGGCTCATTCAAGCCAAGCTTTGAATTTCAAGCCTAATTAACTGTTAAAGAGTTTGTTAAATAAAAACACTACTTTCCAATGTACATATTGCAAGAAGATGACAGTAAAGGGAGTAACGTGATTAACGCCATCCAATTCTTGAATGTTAATTTTAGATTAAACATTGATAAAATTCATAATAAATTTCCATTGAGGTATATTAAAATAAAAACCTGGCAGGTGCCGTGTCCTCACCTAGGTTAATAAAAAAACTTAAGAATTTTAGGCCCATCGGAAACGGCTTCCATATTCAGCAGAAGAATATACCTTACTTACTCACTGGCACTATCGAACCCGTAGGTTCATGGCCGCACGGACATAAGCTCTCCATACATCCCTAACCTGAGCTAATGCTTTCCAATCATTCCCTGTATAATCTACTTCCCTCAAATCATAGTTAATGTTATTCTCCCACCTCATTCTTGGTCCACCAACAGGGCGTTTTCCCTCTGGCTTTCCTACAAGAAGCTTCCATGCAAGTCTTTCATTCTTTATACGTGCAACATGTCCTGCCCATCGCAGTCTACGAGACTTAACTGTTCTTATTATATCTGGCTTCCTATAAAGACCATGTAGTTCATTGTTAAGTAGTCTTCTCCATTCACCTGTCTGTTCGTCTCTCTTTGGTCCAAAAATTTTCCTAAGTACTTTATTCTCAAATACTTGTAATCTCCTTTCCTCCCTTAAAGTAAGAGTCCATGTTTCGCACCCATATAATATAACTGGTAGAATAATAGTTTTATATATTTTCAGTTTAACGTTTTTTGAAAGGAGTTGGGACATCAAGAGTCTCTGCAATGCATAATAGCATGCATTTCCAGTATTGAGCCTGTTTAATTTCTTTGTGCATCTCATTCCTATTTGGAAGAATAGATCTACTAACTGTTATTGATTTTCGACGCTTCTGACACCAGAGTAGCTACCGACGATACTGGAAGTAGGCTGATGTCAGAACAGTTAGTAGCTCTATCGTCTGCTAAATTCATCCATCCATCCAACGTAATTCTGCCTGAGGGGCAGGTCTTTCACTACAACCGTAGCATTTTTATGCTATGCTTTGCAGCTTTACTAGGGAATTATAGGTGCGGTAGCTTCCCGTTGCTTTCCACACCAGTGAAGGATGATAATGATAATGTTAAGGATGATGATGATGATGGCCGGATGATTTTCGGGGACCGTTGGGCCCTAAGCTTCATGACCTTTGTGTTACAGGTGAGGAAAAATCCCGAAAAATATCTCACCCACGAGCCTGTCCCGACCGGGAATCGAACCCGGGCCCGCTGCATGACAAGACAGCATGCTACCTCAAGACCACAGCGGTGGACTTCTGCTGAATATGGAAGTCGATTTCCTAAAGGCCTATAGTTCTTAAAAGTTTTTTTTTTTTTTAAATTTAACCTAGTTGAGAACGACAGAACATACCAGGTATATATTTTAATATTTTACTTTTTTAATTTCAGATATTAAAAAATATATATTAATTACTTAAAACCATGGAGAGCTTGTGTCCGCGCGGTGCGGCCATAACTTATGGGTTCGATAGTTCCAACTAGTTGGTTTACTTAAAAAGGAGATTACGAGTATTTGAGAATAAAGTTCTTAGGAAAATTTTTGGACCAAAGAGAGATGAACAGACAGGTGAATGGAGAAGACTACATAACAATGAACTACATGGTCTTTATAGGAAGCCAGATATAATAAGAACAGTTAAGTCCCGTAGACTGCGATGGGCAGGACATGTTGCGCGTATGGGGAATGAAAGACGTGCATGGAAACTTCTTGTAGGAAAGCCAGAAGGAAAACGCCCAGTTGGTAGACAAAGAATGAGGTGGGAGAACAACATTAACTCTGATTTGAGGGAAGTAGATTATACAGGGAATGATTGGAAAGCATTAGCTCAGGATAGGAATGTATGGAGAGCTTATGTCCGTGCGGCCATGAACCTACGGGTTCGATAGTGCCAGTGAGTAAGTAAGTAAGTAAGTAAGTAAGTAATACCTTTACACCGCAAATGTAGATTATGTGTGGAAAGTAAATAATAATAACTATTCTGACTCAGTCAGTTATCGATTACCTAACTAATTTATATTATTGAATCCGGATAATCCTCTCTCTGTACATCCCAGTCCTGAGCTAACAATTTCCAGTCATTTCCTCTATATTTAACCTGACTCAAATGATGGTTTGTACTACTTTCGCAACTTCATTCTTGGCTTACCTACTGGATACTTTCTCTCTGGTTTTCATAAAAGTTTCCATGTCCTCCTTTCATCCAGCATTCATCACTCAATGTCCTGTCTTTCGCAGAATATGAGACTTAGTTGTTCTTTTTTTTTCATCTGGTCTCCAACAAATATATGTAGCTCGCTGTTTTAGTTTTCTCCATTCACCTCTCTCTTGGTATCTTTTTGGTTAAAACATTTCACTAATCACTTTATTCTCAAATACTCTTAATGTTTCTCTTTTCTCGATAAAAAGTATTTAGCATCCATACAGTTTAACTAATTCATCGTTGTTGTCTCGAGGTAGTGTGCTGCCTTGTTACGCAGCGGGCCCGGGTTCGATTTCCGGACGGGACAATCTTCCTGGGTGAGGATTTTCGGGGTTTTCCTCACCTGTAAAACAGATGTCAGGTAGCTTTGAAGTCCAAATGACCCTCGAACACCAACTGGCCATCATTATCATCATCTCCGGTGTGGAAACTAACGGGAAGCTACCACAGCTACAATTGCCCAGTAAAGCTGCAAAGCATAGCATGAAAATTCTATGATTGCAGTGAAGGACTGACCAAGGCCAGAACACTATAAATAAATAAATAAATAGTTTAACTTGAAGAATAACTGTTCATATATTTTAAGTTTAACGTTTTTAGGGATGAGAAGAGTCCGTGTAATATATAATACGACGAGTTTTCAGATTTGTGTCTATGTTTAATTTATTTCTGCACCTCATTCCTATTTGTAATTTATTGTCCTTAGGTTTTTGAATACCGCCACTCTTTCAAAATGTTATTTCATTTCCTATTAAATATCCATTATCAATTAATAACATACCGGTGCTGTGTTTTTACGTGTGGCCTAGTACTGTCAATGGCCACATGTAAGAGAACAAACAATTAATAATGCATTTCATTGTTAACATTCAATATTTACTGGATGCAAAAGTCATTTGTTTGTATTTTGTTCAATACAGCATGGAATGTACTCATACATTGGACGGCACGTGTAGGCTAGTATATTTGCAATTGTCACCACCAGAGGGTGAATATGTAGTGCACGTTGAGGGGCCGTATGCAAAAAAGCAGTTAGTAATTCGTTGATTTCGTTTCGAATGGAAAATTCTTTGCGATGAAAATTCGTGTGATAATTAGTTAAAGGGGAAAGTGATTTAGTAATGGGGGATGACGTTGTGACGGCAGGTTGGCGCAGATGAATGAGTCAGGTGGTGGAGATCGCCTCCCTGCCCACTGGCAATAAGCCACGTGGAACAGTTTGAAGGCTGATAACTTTTTTCTCTAATTTGCAATAATTATATGACGTTATAGTCCGTACGCTCCATTTCAACATTTTCCAATCTACAAAATGTTCATATTAAAAAACTAAAATGATAAAATTTAAAATAAGTACCTGATATATCAATCATCCTGAACTAAATTAAATTTCTGTTTAAAAAACTTCGACAATTAGTTAAAACCATGTACCATATGAAATGCAGAAGATGGAACATGATTTTGAAAGGCCTTCATAGTTTTAACTACTTGAAGTTTCTTAAACAGAAGTTTAATTTCGCTAAGGACGACTGATATAAGAGGTACTTATTTTAAAATTTTATTTAAAGATCCTTGATTGGAAAGCGTTTGATTTTCAATCCTCTTAACAACAGATGTGGTGACATTCATTTCTCTCCAAAGGAATTAATTTCTTATTTTATCCGGTCTTGTTTTTTTGGAGGCTTCTTCTAAAATAATCAAATTCAACTGTTCTAATTTTATTCTTTTGTAATTCCGTCAAAGACCAAGTATCACTTCCATATGAAAAAATATTCTGTATTATGCTCTTATAAATTTTCATTTTAGTTTCCTTTGTAATATTTTTGTTTCAAATTATTCCATGTAATGTCTTAGTTGCATTTTTTGCCATTGCAATTTTAGTCTGTGCATCTCTCTCACACGTACCTGAACTTGTAATCATTGACCCAAGATATTTAAAAAATTCACATTTTTTATTTTCCCTGTTTCAAGTATGAGGTCATCCACATCTTTTCCCAAAGACATATTCTGTTTTCTGTAAATTTATATTCAGTCCCCATTTTTATATTCTTCCATGAGTTTATTTATCATATATTTCATATCATCTTCATCCCCTGCAAAAATGATTTGATCATCTAGAAACAACAATGAATGCAGTAATTTTCCTCCTATAGGAATACCCATTTCAGAACATTTTTATACCACAAGTTAACAGCCTGGTCTAAATAAATGTTAAGCAATATTCCTAATACAAAAAAAATTACATAACCTCAACGGTGTTTTATAATGAATTTTAGAAGCGTTTTTAAAAAACTAAGGCTACAAAACTCCATGGCTCGAGAAGCTTAGAAGATCCTTGGCCTACCAGCCGGCTACTGGAATCATATCCACGTGTGTTAATGAGATAGGTGGACGATAATCTAGTCAGTATAGGGAAGGCATTTGATCAGCATGTCAGATCCTCACTGGTTACAGCTTGTTTTCCAACCTGGGATCGCTACTTATTGTACTCATCCAAATTCCTCACGATATCGGGCACTTGTTCCATAGTGGCCAAAATTACACGAGAAAAATGTTTCTCCCATGAGAACTCGAACCAGAGAAAGTCCCAAAACTCTGCACCAAGACTTCAACGTGTTCATAATTCTTGCATATGTTTTATTTGTGGTATACGCAGATTTGATCACGTTACACCGTCCCTGGAACAATTGTCATGGCTTCGTCTACAAGATCGTAGAACATCCATTCCCAATGCTTTCTCTATAATATATTACACACATCATTTACCTTATTATTTATAACACCGCTTCACTAGACTCTCTGATATACATAAATTAGATACCCGATCCCTTAAGCGCAGTGTCCTTTATATCCCTCCTCATCATACTACCTATTATTCGAAATGTTTTACAATTTCTCTTGCTAGAACATGGAATTCCCTTCCACCCTATGTCAGAGACTGCCAAACTTTACCATCTTTCTGAAACAAATTGAAAATAAAATTACTAACAGAAACAACTCACTAATATTACTTTTTAAAAATTAATAATGCCCTCAGGGGTCCTCATCTAGGGGATATGTGGATGGCGACCACAAGGTGCCCAAGCTGTGCAAAACATTTCTTCCACTTACTTGTGTTTTGCACTCTTTTAACTTTACTATCTAACCTCTCTTGGTTAACTCTTGTTTTTTCGACCCCGACGCTATTAGGGCATCCGAGGGCTAGGGAGTCTTTCCTTTCTTCCATTTCTTCTTTCCTTTATTTTCTTTCCTTCTCCAGAAAAGCCTGACCAGAGGCTATAAGATGGTAGCCCATCACTGGTCTTGCCTTCCTTTGGCCAGCAACCAATCGAAGGGACTATTATTATGCTTTCAAGTCTTATACGAGAATTTCCCATACGGGAAAATTTTCTATAGGATCGTAACAGGCCTTGGCCTAATACTTGGAAGGAAGAAGAAGAAGAAAAATTAATAATTTGTTTTTTCATTATGTAATAAAAATAGTTTTAAGATCTGTTAATATATTTACCTAATGCCTTGTATAATAAGCAATAGATAAATTCATTGTAGTTTATTACTTTCTTTGTATTTTTTTCTTTCTTTTCTTTTCATGTGTAGTAGATTCGAGCTGTTATTCCTTTATGTATTCATTCTATCATTAATTTAATTTTAATTGTATTTAATTTTATTGTATTATTAGACATTATTTTCATTATTATTCAATTTGACAGATAATTAATTGTTTAGTAGGACTATTATTGTAATTTTTTGTATTTATATGTAACATATGTTTGTCCTGATGAGTGAAAGAGAATGCCACATGGCCTTAACTCCACCAGGCTAAATAAATCTATTCTATTCTATTCTATTACGGCTTAAATCGTTGGACTATGACACGGATCGAGCTAACAAATTTTGCTTGTCTGATGGGTGCTAATTTGCAGAGACTAAATATATTCAATAAAATATATTCAATATAATATAAATATATTCAGTAAAATATCGAAGACGAGATTTCGACGAAATAACTACGACACGTACAGATACTGGTAATTATAGTAGTTCTACTATTCTAACTTCAACATACAGGGTGCGGCATGCCAGTTAACCGCTGCATATGGTTGCAAGGAAAAAAAATCAGATTAGTTGAAACTAGGGTCTGAATACGGGACCTACAGAATATAATTTCATACACTTGCAACTATGTGCAGTGATTAACTGACTTATGCCGCACCGTACGCCGCGTTCTGACTCACTCCACTCATACAAGGAGTCCATCTGCTACAGTGGGTTGCCATTGCTGGATCCTGACTTCGATTTATATGTCTTGTAGTTAAAAACGGCAGATACGTACTTGGTACATCACAACTCTTCTCTGGGAGAAATTTCATTGTAAGTTTCGGCATGCAGTGGTTGGCATTTCCTTGTCAAAATAGTTATGAGGTGGTATCCGTGAATATGTTCAATAGTTTTCCAGATCGTATAAATGATCTTCCTATTTAATTAAATAAAAATAAAATTTAAAGTTTTATGGAATTATTTTTATTTAATTAAATGAATTATGGATTTTCATCAAGTAAACGCCAATTCAATTGATTGCTTAACACATTTAGTACGAGGCACTGAGCAGGGCATTTAAACCCACAGGCCAGCCATTTAAATACCCCAGCTACCCTCTTCGTGGCACTTCAGGAAATGGACCATTATTCACAAAATATTAGTCCTAGAAAATTCAAATTTTGTACATACCTAAAGGAGATATCCTAGTAGAATTTGATGGTGAAATATCTTGGGTGATTGACATCACATGGTATCGGCGTATCAATTTCAGGAAGTGGAAGTTCATCTTCACTTTCACTTTGTGAATCTTCTAATTCAGGAATCAGTTCATCACCTGAATCATCATTATACAAAATATTCTCTAATGCTTCATCAGTGAGATAATATTTTTTGTTTCGCAATGGTTTCACTCACGCACAAACAACAGTGCGATAACGAGAAACATATACGACTGCATTGGAGCCTGGAGGCAAGTTTGGGTGAACGAATTCCATGTGTTGTTTGTTTTAAAAATAAAAGGGGATTCACCAAGGTTAAACGTGTCAAACGGGAATAGAAAATAGTCTCTTTAAACGCCTTTAACTGGTTTACGGTACTGAATGTGTTAATAATCTTCCTGTTTCAAAAATTAAAATATCAAGCAGATCAGTATTGATATTGAACCCTCTTTACAGAGTCCATGAATTTTTTAGCATTGTTAGGATGAAACATCTAACTAACTAACTAACTGGCACTATCGAACCCGTAGGTTCATGTCCGCGCGGACATAAGCTCTCCATATATCCTTATCCTCAGCTAATATTCTTTTTTGATTCATTCTCTGTATAATCGAATTCTCTCAAATCATAGTTAATGCTATCTCCCATCTCATTCTTGGTCTACCAACTGGGCGTTACCCTCTGGTTTTACTACAAGAAGCTTCCATGCACGTTGGTTGAGACATCACAATAATTAACATAATAATTGACGTTCTCATACATTGTAATATGTTCCTAACAATAAAAATCTATTTGTCTATATTTTACCTCCTTCAAATCGTTAATATTGTTCACACTCCTCATTCTTATCCTATCTATTGGGCACTTATTTGCTGATTTTCCTACAAGAAGTTTCCAGGGTCCTATTTAATTCGTCAATAATGTAAGATCCTGTCCACGGCAGTCTACGAGACAACTGTTATTACACCAGTTTCCCATAAAGACCATAGAACTGACTGTTCAACAGTTTGTTAATGATCCTTTGGTCGAAAAATTCTCCTAAACACTTTATTCACAAATACTCATAATATTTTCTTATCTTTTAAAATGAGAGACTATGTTAAGTGTCCATGTAGTATATTTCGAAGAAACACCGTTTTATATATTTTAGTTTAACACTTTCAGAGAAAAATTTGTAGCTTCGATAATGAGGTAGTAAGTTTACTACTCATTTTATCCACAGTTGTTAAGATTTTTGCCACATGATCAAGTCGTTTCTTAGTTGAAAAGATCCTTTATTCATTCGTATTCATTATGACGACAACATTGAATGAGGAACTTTTTATATAATGTCTACATTCTAATGATTCAGACTGCAATTAAATTATTATATTTAAAAAATCTCTGGAACTAGCAGAAGAGATATAAGAAAAAAATTGTGTTTAAAAATGAGAGAAGTATATTTCATACAAACGGAAAATAAAATGAATGTAATTCTGGGAAAACACAATTAATTTAGAATGGAAATATCCATTCATATCAAGAGATTAAAGTGAATAAACGCTCCACCAAGTTTTGACTTTCATCCATAAAGGAAGGTAGGTAGAAGTATAAAAAGTAAAATTAAATTGCGTAATGAAGGTAGTTATAAGGTATATTATTTAGTCATTTTTGAGTTATCTGAGCATGATTTGTATTGATTAAACACTGTTCTTTGTGACAATAACTGCATGAACAAGTTAGCTTGTGAAATTCATATTAAAGCACCGTTGAGGTTATGTAATAAGATGCTAATTATATAATTTTTACCTGGTAAGTCAGTCGTCCTCAACTAAATTATTGAACTTCTTCAAGTTATTCTAATATGGAGGCATCGATTTGAAAAAAAATCGACAACTCTATATCAATACTACACAGACATCCTTGAAGACGTAGAGATTCTAAAAGAAGCAAGGAATAAAGGCCTACTCAACGAGAATATAACCGCAGACATAAATCCGTTATACAACCTATATAACATCACCAGTTCCAATTAAAACGCAGAAAATAAAACATTGTTTTCGAAAGGCCTCCATATTAGAAAAAACTTGAAGTTTAATAATTTAGTTCAGGACGACTGACTTACCAGGTAAAAATTACATAATTAACAAGTTAGCTTGACAGTAACAATGTCTATTACAGAAAATATCTTTTAAACTCCATTGTTTCAGTCCATCTATTACATAATCTAGATGATCAGATAGCCGATAGAATATCACTCATAGAACTCACTTATAGATATGACGCATTTTATGGCGTACAACCAAAATTTAGACAAACGTATATATATATATATATATATATATATATATATATACAGAATAAGTATTATAAACTTCTAGGGGCTGTTGAGGGGATTTAGTACATAAAGTTTAATGAGGGATCCATGTCCGAAAACGTACCATTTCGATGTAAAATAGGCTTGAAGAACGAAACACGTTCTCATAAGTAATGCCACGAGTGATTTCCAAATTATCGAAGTGAGGAGTGAATTTATCTAGAGAATTTGGAAATTAAGAGTGGCATGTGTTAGGACTATTTAACGAATAAAATTAATTTGTTTACTCACAAATCATTATTTAACTACAGTTAATTTAAAATATTTATATATTTAATGCAAACGGCGATGTTTGAAAACAAATGAGAAACGATTGGTACGCTTATTGTGCTTCTTTTGTTCATCACTGCAACCAGATCATATTATATATTGCCAAAGGAACGCAGTATTGTAAGAATGCACTCTAGTGGAGAAAAAATGAAACACATCAAACTGTATATTAATTACTTTTTGATGTCCTATGATGTAAATATGACAATTATATTTTTCTGGAATGTTATTATCTGGGGAAAAAAGATACATATAAGAAAGTGCAAACAGTGCTTTCTTTTTTTGGTGGTATAATCAATTGCTACAAAGGTTTTTATATTAACTCCCGCATGCGCTAAGTGTTGACATTCATGCACTGTATATACAATCTGCTAGCCTTATTTCTTGGGGTGTCAGTCACTGCAAAATAATGCTATGACCTATTCAGAATGTTAAAAAGGAGGTGCTTTCTTTATTATGATAAACTTTAGTTGGTAAATTCTAAGCGAAACACGACTGTGATTGGTTGTAAATAAAAAAAACATTGAAATGTGATTGGTCATTGACTCCTATTTGGGGCATGAGTTAAATAGTCAGTTTTATTATTATTATTATTGTTGTTATTCTTTCTTTCCCTTGTTAACTTTATATTTTGTAGCCTATATCTATTATTTATGTCCACCGCTGTGGTCTCTAGGTAGCGTGCTGCCTTGTCACGTAGCGGGCTCGGGTTCGATCCCCGGTCGGTACAGTTTTCCTGGGTGAGGTTTTTATCGGGATTTTTCCTCACCTGTAAGACAAATGTCAGGAAAACTTTAAGGCCCAAACGGTCCCCGAAATCATATAGCCATCATCATCCTTATCATCATCATCATCCTTCACCGGTGTGGAAAGGAACGGGAAGCTACCACACCTACAATTCCCTAGTAAAGCTGCAAGCATAGCATGGAAATGCTATGATTGCAGTGAAAGAATTACTATGGATGGATGGATGGATATCTATTATGTAGGCCTATCATTAATCAACATGTAGATAATCCATAATTGTTATTATATGTATAATTTAACCCTGGTGAACTGGAAGAGAAAACCTTACGGTCTTAACTCCACGAGGTAAAATAAATAAATAAGAATGGTAGATAAAAATAAAGGAAAAACTTTCATTTAAAACGTGGTTATCGAAATTAATCGGTTTTACATTTATTTTTTGGCTTGTTGGATTTTGTTGAATACTAAATAGATTTATTAATTTAAAAATATCGCTGCCACTAACTATTTTACTTAATTTAATTTATGAATTACGAGACTAGTACATTATTCAAGTGTGGTCATAAACAAACCCAAAAGCTCCAATAAATAATGGTTCACAAATTTAACTGTTCATGGTTAGGTATTTATAATATCTACACCAACAGAAGTACCTGGTCTTCAGGTAGGTATTATCAACTGTACATTTTTGTTTCGACCCCCGATTTCTTCATGCACGTCCAATAATTCGCCAGAAAAAGCACATTTCATGTGTGGTTAATTTCCGGACTTATTTTTAATGCAACTTTTTTTTTGTTTGCTTCTATTCATTTTTATTTCTCATCTCTAAATTTTGGATGAACACTTTTGAAACGCCGTGCGAAAATAAACTGAATCCAATACCGCTTAAATTAATTGTGAATAATATTCGTAATATGATATTAAAACATGCAAGTGAAGCTTTTCCTATTATCTAATTCGAAAAATATACAAGATTCTAAATTGAATTACATTTAATTACAGTTAATCTCTAATTATGGCAGAGAGGTCTAACTCTCTACGCCATCATTTTTAACAATTTAGGTGATAAAAATAAAATTTTAAATATATTTTGTAGCATACAAGCACGTGGAATCACTAATAAATCCTACTATCCAGGATTGGCAAGAATACAGCTAAAACTAGCTTCATGCCAACAGAGTAGAACGGTTGAGCATTATTTGCCGCGTTCTTACAGTTGAGCCGGTGAAAAAACTGTAGTGAATCATACGAATGCTTTTGATCAGCTGACTAGTGGTTATCGTCAAGATTACGGGATAACAGACACGTCACATTTACAGAGGATGTTACGGTATTGCCTAGTCTACCATTATACTACTACCATTGTCCTCACGCTCTTTTTCGAAATAATCTCTGGCGTTAAGAATTGTTTGTCTGGTTTGTGAATTGATAGCCTTCCGACTCATCCGCCAAATTATGACACTTAAATTCACAGATAACACCACGTTATAATAATATTGGAACTGATTCGTCCACTAAACAAGTCTGTACTGACTTGACAACGATGCTGTGTTTTGTAAACCACGTGCAGAGGTCCCGTCAAAAAATCGGGTAAGTGTGGCCACGCCCGGATATTATAGTCCAGCCGCTGAGTCTCCGGCCCTGACGTTTTCACGACAGTGTTGACGATATGGATATTCAGCGAGAAGGGCCGCTTTATATACCACACGGAATATCAAATCATGGCACTTTCTGTTTATCCAGAACGTAAATATTAGAAATAAATTCTCATTTCACTATGTGAAACTAAAAATGAAACAAAATATGAGATTTCTCATTTATCGCTACGAAACACACTATTCTCGAAAATATTCACATTTCTAATAAATTCACGAAAACAATAATTCCATACATCACTTCAAAACTATGTTAAATGAATACAGAACATAATTTTTATTTGAAAAAAAAACCCTTCTTATGTACCGTTAAAATAAAAACAGCAAACAAAACAAACTCTGTTCTGCAACAAAGAACAACTGAAGCCACGCGGTTAGCAGAAATATAGCCAACAATATCGCAGCAATTTCAAACCTTACTAGCAGGATCAAGAGCAGTGATTGATTGTGGCAGTGGTTCACTTCCACTTAAACTATTTCCTTATTGGCAGTAGAGGGCGAGTTTCTCCCTTTACCCCTCGGACAGCCTTATCGTCAGAGTCGAAAACTTAGCGGCTGAACTTTAGGATGGGTCGACTGTAGGTACATGCCACAAGGAAGAAAAAATGTTGAAACGCCCAAAAGAGATGATAGAAGAATTAACAGGCCGATTGTATGAAAAATGATGATGATGATGAAAGTATCCATAAAGAAAGGAATATAATAAATTATGGGGAGCAGCATTTTTCGATAAGGAAAGTACTTGCTATATCAATTAAATATTTTGTATAAAAAACATGTAAGGTAAAGGTAAAGCGATCTCACTACAGGCCATAGGAGATCCTTGGCGTAGTAGAAGGTTAAGGCTCCCACTTGTTTACAAAATCGGCACTTAATGTCAGCCGGATTGTCAGCCCTGCTTGACGGCCGCCTTTACCCCAAAACAAGCGTTTTATACTCATTTCTGATAGAGGCTGTAGTGCCACCAGAAGGTTTGGGTCAGTTTAAAGATCCTGACCTCACCGGGACTCGAACCCTCGACCTTCCGGTTTGTAGCGCATTGCCTTAACTACTACACTACGGCGTTCCCCCTAAGAAACACGTACATTTTGTAAATAAGTATCGTATTAAAGAACTTTTATTGAAATAACACCCACTATAATCTAATAATTATATCAAAACCAATGTTTGTTTGTTCGCATTTTATGCGCTGCCAAATGTTCAACCGATTGTGATGGGTTTTTTTTGTAAAATGTTCAAGAGATTCCCGGGATGGTTTTAGGCTCTAATAGAGTCACCCTAAAAAAATCACTCTATTGTGAAAAACGTGATTCTTGGAACTTTTTGAATGCTTAAATGGCCTACGCTGTCTAAACCATAACTACACTAAATTAATGTTTACAGAATTGAATATATAAAAAATCTAAAAAAAAGTCCTGGACAGCGTATGTCTATCTTTTACGGATAACTCATAATAACCATTTTTATCTTTCAGCTCATTGATGTCAAGAAGATCGGGATGAGTGGATTCCCGGGCAAGCGTAGGAGTGCATGGCGGATATTTTGTTTATGGATAACTTTCAATAACCATTTTTGTCTTTCAGCTCATTTATACCAAGATGATCGGGATAGGTAGATTCCCGGTTAACGTCGGGTAATCAGCACAATATAAATGTGTAGTTATTTTTTTATATTTTACTTACTGAACTAAACATAAACACACATTTAATTTATTTAGGCGTAGCAACGCATGCCGGATATTAGCTAGTTATTTTTATAAAATGTATCGAGTACTTTATAATTTGATGGCCATTCGAAAACCTGACCGATTTTAATTATTGTACAATAATGATTTAATATCTGCTATACTAGCCGCAACGAAAGAATAATGTAGAAGTAAACGAAACTCGTGTCACTTTCGACTGCATCATATATTCCCTTTCTATTTACAGTATTTAGCGCGCAGAAAATACTGGTAATCCTTGATTAAATATCGAACTACATTCCCGTAATGGATGTCTGGTTATTGTATACAGAGTGTGACTACAATAGGTAAGGTGAGGTATGCTTTGTTTTCAATAACCAGCCCTTTCCGCGACTCTACACCTGGAATGACGTATTCAGAAAAGAGTATAACATTAATATCGAACGTTGGGCTGTGATGTTGACTCCAAAATAAATAAATTTCAGACGGTGTGTGGAACAATACAGAGAACATTCAAAGATACTCGTAAAATTAGAAAATAAACAAAGATAAAAATGTATAATGTTATGGCGGTTCCCACAATATTGTGTGGATGTGAAACTTGGGCACCAATGAAAAAACATAAGGATGGAATACAGACGACGGAGATGAGGTTCCTAAGACAAGTTAAAGGATGTACAAGACTTGATAGAATAAGAAATGAGGATATAAGAGAAGAATTGAAAGTACAGCCTTTATTGGATAAGGTCACGAATTACAGACAGAAATGGATTGATCACATGGATGGAATGAGTAAGGAGAGATATCCATTGTTAGCAAGAAATTATCAAGCAAGAGGAAGACGTGATGTTGGAAGACCTAGAAGACGTTGGGCTGGTGCATTATGAAGTCGGAACGGGCAATTGCCTAATCCCTGGAGTGATGATGATGATGATGTATTAATTTATCTACTTAAAATGATATTTCCACATTTTATACAAATAGCCTACCTAACTCACTGGCAACATCAAACCCGTAAGTTCATGGCCATTAGGAAGTATATGCTATAATTTCACAATATTATCCGATAAAAAATAAACTTTAATGAAACAATTATGCAATTTGAGGAAATAAACAATTACAATGGTTTTGACACGTGAAGACAATGGATGAAGATAAATGGCTAGTGGACATAAGCTCTCCACAGATCCCTATCATGAGCTAATATTTTATAATCATTCCGTCTAAAATCTACTTCCTTCAGATCATGACTAATGCCATTCTCCCACCTCATTCTTGAAATACCTACAGGGTGCTTTCTCTCTGATTTTCCTATGAGGGGTTTCCACGCCCTTCTTTTAGTCGCCATTCGTGTCATGTGTTCTGCCCATCGCTGTGTAACAGAATTAATTATTATTTTTTTATTTGTTTTCCCATAAAGATCATGTAGTTCAATGTTATGCAGTCTTCACCATTCGCATGTATGTTCATCTCTCTTTGGTCCAAAAAAAATTCTAAGAACTTTATTCTCAAATACTCTTAATATTTCCTTCTCCCTTAAAGTAAGACCTCATGATTTGCATATACCCCTAAGTAATGTAACTGGGAAAATAACAGTTTTATATAGTATGCATTGTTACATTATTCCCTAGTGTAAATATATTTTAAAATAATACATAATAAATATAGTGTTTACATTTCTCACGGCCTAAGCCTCTCCTATGAACTAATTATAAAATCCGAATTTACAATAATAACTTTAGGCTATTGATATAATAAACATATACTCAATTCTGGAAATGCATGCTATTATTCACTACAGGGACTCTTTTCGTCCCAATTCTCTAAAAAACATTAAACTGAAAATGTATAATACTGTGGTCATGAACACCGTAGTAAGTATTGATCAGAGTGGAATTTGTTCCATAATGTCGAAGGCTGCTACGCCTAAATAAATGATAATGTGTTTGTAAGTATAGTTGAAAAAGTAAAAGGAAAAATAATTATAAATTTATATCATAATTTTAGATACCCCGTGCTGATTACCCGGGAATCTAGTATCCCGATGTATTTGGCATAAATGAGCTGAAAGGCAAAATTTGTTATTTCGAGTTATCCGTGCTGCTGCTATGCTTGCTCGGGAATCTACTTATCCCGATCTTTTTGGCATCAATGAAAGACAAAAATGGTTATTGTGAGTTACCCTAAAAGATAAACATATGCTGTCCGGGGGCTTTTTTGTAGAGCTTTTTGAGATATTTAATTCTGTGTACATTAATTTTGTGTATTTGTTATGCTTTAGACAGCGTAAGCCATTAAGCGTAAAAAAGAAGGATTGTTTTCACGGTTTTCACTACAATGGGTGATTTTTAGGGGTGAAGGGATTAAATATCACAACTATCTTATAGCTTATGTTCATCCCGGAATCTCCTGAACATTTTGCAAAAAACCCATCACAATCCGATCAACGTTATGGCCGCGCATAAAGTACGAACAAACAAACAAACATTTTTATTAAATACGAGAAAGCGAGCGAAGAGGTGGGATGGGGTGTATCACATAGCTGCATAGCTATCGGGCTATGAGAGAGCTGTATCGTGTAGACTGTAGAAAAACAGACACAGTTTCAGTTTGTAAAGAATTGTAGTTATTGTAGAGTATGTCGATAGTTGATATTGCACGTACCTGATCTTGCAAGTAATGAAATAATATCCTAAACGAAAACAAATGTGCATGCGATAGAGCAATCTTTCTGTTAAAACGATTCATTGCCTTTTAAGTAATGCATAAACTAGTAGTAGTAGGACTTTATTAGACAAAAAGTAAGAATATTTACAATATTATTTACAAATATGGGTCGCACGGGCAGTAAGCCGTACGTGCTGTTGACAGTCCGTTACAATAAAGTAATAATTGGTACTAGTGTAAAGAAAATAAACAAAAAAAAAATATAACATTACAATTACATAAAGAAAACACATAATATTAGAATTAAATAATAACACAATAGCATTATATACTAAAAAAACATTAACATTACAATTACATAAAGAAAACACATTAATATTACAATTAAATAATAACACAATAGCATTATACACTAATTAATTTATATATAATTAAGAATTAATGGTATTGCATTTTGATAACATATATTTATTCATGAATGAGTGTTGTCCTTATTTTCCGCGTTTTGTCCAGAAATTTACCGAGGTTTTATCCAATTTTCTGGATTTACCAATAACTCGTAGCATGCCAATCTTTCCCGATTTGAATTTAGAAATATTTCCGGTAATAACTGACGTCTCCAATATTCTAAATAATTACATTTTCCTAATACATGTATCTCTGTAGTCCCCTACATTCTATTGTATTGTGCAACTTATGTTAACTTCCTATTGTCTATATTACAGAGTCGCCGATAGGTATGCAGACTGTGATACACCCATCCCACCACCTCCCGGTTGCTTCAGTATACCAGTACAAGTAAGTCATCGGCATCCTGGAACAAATTCCGCTGTCTAGTGATGATGTCGATCCCGATCGGTTTAAGAAAGAGACGGGTACTCACCTTTCCCATCGCTTGATCTCCCCTCAGACAAATTACAATGTCTGATAACAGTGAGCAGCGAAAACGAAACTTGTTTTTTTTTGTCTCAGAAAGAAAAGTATGTGATTCTGGTAGTATTTTTTCTCCTGAATTCAAATATGATATCGGTTTTTCTCCATCACGCAAGGTTTCCGATAGACAGGCATTCATAATTTCAAACACTTTAATATTTTCTACATTCGTAACTACACAATATTCGAACATTCGGACTCACCTAAAAACTAAGAAATGACGATTTCTGCTATATTTCGCCGTGGAGCATCTCTCTTGATGGTCCAACAATAATCGGCCAGCATATTAGGATTCAATTTGCCTTGATATCTCTTTTCCATAGCTGAAAACCTTTTGAGTTAGCTCATTTGGTTTTATTTTACAATGGACAGATGGACGAAAAAACGTTTATTAAAAAAGTAATTATTTAAATCCATTAATTGGAATTGAAACAAGAAAACTACCCTCAGGGGTCCTCATCTAGGGGATATGTGGTTGGCGACCACAAGGTGCCCAAGCTGTGCAAAACATTTCTTCCACTTACTTGTGTTTTGCACTCTTTTGACTTTACTATCTAACCTCTCTTGGTTAACTCTTGTTTTTTCGACCTCGACGCTTTTAGGGCATCCGAGGGCTAGGGAGTCCTTCCTTTCTTCCATTTCTTCTTTCCTTTATTTTCTTTTCTTCTCCAGAAAGGCCTGACCAGAGACTATAAGATGGCAGCCCCATCACTGGTCTTGCCTTCCTTTGGCCAGCAACCAATCGAAGGGACTATAATTATGCTTTCAAGTCTTATACGAGAATTTCCCATAAGGAAAAAAATTCTATAGGGTCGTAACAGGTCTTGGCCTAATACTTGGAAGGAAGAAGAAGAAACAAGAAAACTGTGGGTGATGGAGAAATTCCGAAAACATATTTGAAAACACGAAAAAAAACTGCATTAAGTACAACTATTGGTACTCATGAGACAATAATCATGTTGACCAGTGTAATACTCACCGGAATGTCTTAAGAGGGTGAAGGTAGAAAACACCTAAGCATTTCCAAGAATTTTGACAAAAGAAAACGATTGACCATAAATGACATGGTGAAAATTGTTAGACAAGGACGGCACTCAAGGTTGAAGAGGATAATAGAAACTGTGACAACTAAATCCTCAGAGCTATTTTGTCAGTGAGTTAATAACTTATTATTACATCAATGAGTTATAGTTTTTAAGAAGGTAACTTTTGTTCCATGATATAATCGATGTATTACCTCAGTGAGTTTCACATTATTCACAAAATCTAACTAACCTAACTCACTGGCTATATCGAACCCTTAGGTTCATGGCCACGCTGACATAACCTCTGCATACATCCCTATCCTGAGGTAATGTTTTCCAATCATTTCCTGTATAATCTACTTCCCTCAAATCATAGTTAATGTAATTCTCACACCTCATTCTTGTCTACCAACTGGGTGTTTCCCTCTGGTTTTCCTACTAGAAGCTTCCATGCACCTCTTTCATTCCTTATTCGTGTCACATGTCCTGCACATTGCATTCTACGAGACTTAACTGTTATTATATCTGGCCCTCTATACATACCATGTAGCTCACTACTAAATAGTTTTCTCCATTCGCCTGTCTGTTCATCTCTTTTTGGACCAAGATTTTCGTAAGAAAATTATTCTCAATACTTGTAATCTTCTTTTCTCCCTTAAAGTAAGAGTCCATGTTTCGCATCCATATAACTGGAAGAATAACAGTTTTATATATTTTCAGTTTAAGGTTTTTTTGAAAGGAGTTGGTACAAGAGTCTCTATAATGCATAATAGCATGCACATCCAGAATTGAGCCTATTTTAAATTTCTTTGTGCATCTCGTTCCTATTTGTAATTATTTTTCCTAGATATTTTAATTCAGCCACTTCTTCAAACTTTCCCTCATTTGTCATTAGTTGTCCATTAACTAAATTTATTTTATGTCATTAATAGTTTTTTATCTGAATTTTCTATCTTGTACATTTTATATTTCAATCGTTAACTCTACATTGAATGAAATATTTTGTAAATAATAATTATATTGTAGACATACCATGTATATTTATGTTTATTGTAATTTAGATGTAAGAATAATTTTTGTATTTTTTTAACCTGGGAGAGGTAGATAAGGCCTGCATAATTGTCTGGTAAAATGAGGCTATTATTATTATTATTATATTATTATTATTATTATTATTATTATTATTATTATTATTATTATTATTATTATTATTTCCAATATATAATGCATTTCTATGTGTGACCATATATTTAGGTTTATTGGTGTTTACTTTCAGTTCCAATTTCTCAGTATTACTCGATAGAGTGTGAGTGTTGTCCTATAGTATCTCCTGGATATCTCTTAATAATACTACAATATCAGCATAAACTAATATCGCATCAATACCACTGAGTTGTAAGGCCTTTTTCATTCTCCAAAGATTTGATGACATGCTCTAGTAAGATTCTCATTCAGAAAATCTAAATCAAATTAAATATTAACATTTTCGTGATACATTGCGGCGTTAAACATTTGAAAGGGATCACTAAAAGGTATATTAATAATAGAAACCTTTATTTCTATAAAAGAATGAAGAAGTAGAAAAAAAATGTACATAAAAAGACAATCCACAATCCTTGCATATCCATTCCTGTCGTCAGCTAAAAGCATATTGACAGAGTGCATTATTAAGAAGCAACTTCCATACTCTTGTGTCTCGTGACTATGGCGCTTCTTTTGTTTAGGATTCATGAGAGTAATACTTTGTTTACATATTAAACTGGCCTCTGTGTTTTACTTCTCTCACTCAGGATATTAAAGCTATTTCGCATGTAGCATTAATAAATTATATCTTTCCTCTCTGTGCTATTTCCCCAACGCAATTCAGTCAGTAAGTAACGGATATTGCCATCACAGCTATTGCGGAAACATATCATATGATAACATAAATCATATATTGAATATTTCTTTATATTATTCCCTGACAGTAATTTAATAATAATAAATTGATAAAAATTTGCAATTTCTTGCCTCGATGAAATATTTTTTTTCTTTTCAAATGCCCCAGGTTGTCTTTCGACATTCCTGGTGTTCTCTCCTGGCATGGCATACTTGTAACCCACATCTGAGGTTGGGGCGCCTGGAAGACGGGGTTACGTTGCCCCGATGATATGATATTAATGGTGCGCCAGGAGAGTCCCTAATTCTAAGCTTAAACTAAGATGAATATGAATGATGATGATTGCGATGGCCATATGATTTCGGGGACCATTTGGGCCTTAAAGTTTTCCTGACATTTTTCTTATAGGTGAGGAAAAACCCCGAAAAAACCTCACCCAGAAAAACTGTCCCGACCGGTGATCGAACCCGGGCGCGCTGCGTGACAAGGCTGCACGCTACCTCGAGACCACAGCGGTGGACCATCGATGAAATATTGTGGGATAAAAATATAAGTAATAAAAGTAAAATTAAAATATATCATGCAATTGTTAAAAACATCATTACTTATGGAGCAGAACTTTGACCATTAATAACAGAAAGTATATTTTGGCAACTGAAATGGATTTTATACGAAGGGCACCAGGGATTTCAAGAAGAGAAAAATTTAGAAACTCAGTTATAAGGGAGAAAATGATGATTGAAGATAGTGTTTTAGATTATATTAAAAACAATTAAGATCGTAGGGACATGTCCAGCGAAAGGAAGAGGATCGGCTATCAAAATGTGTTTTTGGAATGGAAACCTGAGGGAAGACGAGGCAGAGGAAGAACTAAAACTTCCTGGAGTCAGGGAATATATTTATACGCGAAGGAGAAACATCTAGAACCAGGAGATTGGATGGACCGACAAAATTGGCTATTAGAAATCGGACGATGTCAAAGACATTAGACAACCGATGATCTATCTATAAATTAATACAAATATTTTCGTTATCTCAGTCAAATATTCAATTTATTCACATGAGGATATCGAAACGTCGACGAATTATTGAATAAATAGGATATTTGACTGAGATAACGAATAAAATATTAATTCTTCTTCTCTTCACGGGCTAGGTAAATTGCCTGTTCCGCCTCACAGTTGTTCTGTCCATCTTTTCACTGGCCTTCCTACATTTCTTGAACCTTTTGGCTTGTAGTTGAATGCTGCTCTTGGTAATCTTGATACATTCATTCTTTCCACATGTGTAAACGATTTCTCTCTATATTCTCTGATTTTCTCATCCAATGGATATATATTTAACTCTGTTCTTATATCTTCATTCCTCATCCGATCCAATCTTGTGCAACCTTCTGTTCTTCTAAGGAAGTTCATTTCTGCGCTTTGTATTCTACTTTTGCAATTTTTTGGTCATTACCCAAGTTTCGCTCCAACAAAGTAATGCAGGAACTGCCAATGTTTTATAAAATTTCAATCTTAATTTATTAATATAATTAATTATATATTAAAATCCTCATTATCAATAAGTATTAGAGGAATAATTATTTAATTGAATTTAAAACTTTTAAAATCTCATTTCGCTTCTGTAAATTACTGTTTGTATTATTTTCGCAATTTTAGTTATTTTTTATCCACAGCTGTGGTCTCGGGCTAGTGTCTGTGCCTCGTACGCCGCGGGCTAGGGTACGATGCCCAGTCGGGATAAGATTACTGGGTGATGATTTTCTTCGGGGTTTTTCCTCGCCTATAAGACTTTGTCAGGGAAATCTTAAGACTCAAACGGTCCCAGAACATCATTTGGCCATAATAATAATAATAATAATAATAATAATAATAATAATAATAATAATAATAATAATAATAATAATAATAATAATAATAATGATAATAATAATAATTTTCATATTCGTCATGTTTGTTATGAATGTGTGTATGAATGGTGTATTTCGTCTTAAAGTTGTGTTGTCTAAGAGGAAGTCCTGTCATTGAGTGATCACTCATTCGAGAAACCTTCCATGCCCTTGTGTGGTTAAAACGTATGTAAGTGATCCAATGTTATAATCGACGACATTCCGACAAGTCCTGTCACTGTAAGGCCCTAGTGGCGCGTGGCACGTTAAAGTACCTATAAGGTGAGAGGTTAAACTGCGGCGATGGAAATTTTTTCTCACCTTTGTGCAGAGATTAAAGTCAAACCCTCTTGGTAAGTTTCCTATAAGAAATAAATGATAACATAAAATTAATATGAAAGAACTTATGCTATAATTTATTCATATTTGGATTGTATTTTTATTTCTAATCTAAATAGAGGTAGCGTGCTGCCTTGTCACGCAGTGGGCCCGGGTTCGATCCCCGGTCGGGGCAGTTTTCTGGGTGAGGTTTTTATCGGGGTTTTTCCTCATCTGTAATACAAATGTCAGGAAAACGTTAAGGCCCAAACGGTCGCCGAAATAATATGGCCATCATTATCATCATCATCATCATCATCATTATTATCATCATCATCCTTCACCGGTGTGGAAAGCAACGGGAATCTACCACACCTAGTATAGCTATAGGATAGGCATTGCATGAAAATGTTATGATTGCAGTGAAAGACCTGCCCTCGGGCAAAATTACTATGGATGGATGGATGGATGGAATAATGTTATGTTCCTTTACATTCAATTTTGTTGTTGTTCATATTTATGTTATTTTAAATGTCCTCTACACACGTGTTTGTGCTTATTGGATGGGAGGAAGGACATTATCATAAGTAATGCCACGAGTGATTTCCAAATTATCGATAAATTCACGACTCACGAAGTGAGGAGTGAATTTATCTAGAGAATTTGGAAATCAAGAGTGGCATTTGTTAGGACTATTTAACGAATAAAATTAAGCTGTTTACTCACAAATCATTATTTAACTGTAGTTATTTCAAAATATTTATATATTTAATGCAAACGGCGATGTTTGAAAACAAATGAGAAACGATAGGTACGCTTCTACTGCTTCTTTTGTTTATCACTGCAACCAGATCATACTATTTATTGCCAAAGGAACGCAATATTGTAAGAATGCTCTCTAGTGGAGAAAAAATGAAACATCAATCTGTATATTAATTCATTTCTGATGTCGTATGATGTAAATATTACAATTATATTTTTCTGGATTATTACCTGGGAAAAAATACATTTAAGAAAGTCAAACAGTGGTTTCTTTTTTTGGTGGTATAATAAATTGCTACAAATGTTGACATGTATGCACTATATATACAATCTGGTAGCCGTATTTCTTATAGGCTCAGTCACTGCAAAATAACGGTCAGACCTGTTCAGAATATTAAAAAGGAGGAGCTTTGTTTAATATATGGTAATTATAACACTGATAAATATTTCGTGAAACACGACTATGATTGGTTGTAAAACAGAAATCATTGAAACGTGATTGGTCATTGACTCCCATTTGGGGCATGAGTTAAATAGTCATATTAATTTGCATTACATTTTGTAATTAGACTCATTGTTTATTTTAGAATTTGTATACAACACAATGGTTTTCCGGTACCCTCCATTTTTTTAAATTTTTAATCTTTTATTAGTTGAACTTTTTTTTTCGCGTGATATTTTTCTATTTGGTTAAAAATTACAGATTTATATTATAACTAGCTACAATAAATTACTTCGTTACGTGTTTTTTTTAAAGAAAGTAAAATAAATACATAGAGGGAGTTGGTCCAGGCGATACAGATTGAGAGCTCCCAGGTTCAGAATATCTTACAGATTGTTTTCTCGTTTTTGTTAAATCATTAAAGTAGGACTCATATCTTCATTATCACCATTTCTTCTTCTTCTTAAACTTAATTTGTAGGATTTTCATCCTGTTTATTTCCAAAATCACTCCTCGGAGGAAGACGTACTGCATGTGCATTCACTGTCTATCCATCTCTTGGCAGGTCTTCCTCTTGTTCTTCTCCCGTCCATTGGCCTATCTTCTTTAGCTCTTTTTGCAAGCCGGTTTTCTTCCATTCTTTCTATATGACCCTTCCAATATTTTCGTCTTTCTATAATAAATTTGGTTATGTCTTGAATATGGCATTTGTCCCTAATTTCTGTGTTGTGTATTTATCATAAGTAATGCCACGAGTGATTTCCAAATTCTCTAGATAAATTCACTCCTCACTTCGTGAGTCGTGAATTTATCGATAATTTGGAAATCACTCGTGGCATTTGTTAGGACTATTTAACGAATAAAATTAAGCTGTTTACTCACAAATCATTATTTAACTATAGTTATTTTAAAATATTTATATATTTAATGTAAACGGCGATGTTTGAAAACAAATGAGAAACGATAGGTACGCTTCTACTGCTTCTTTTGTTTATCACTGCAACCAGATCATACTATTTATTGCCAAAGGAACGCAATATTGTAAGGAGGAGCTTTCTTTAATATGGTAATTATAACACTGATAAATATTTGGTGAAACACGACTCTGATTGGTTGTAAAACAGAAATCATTGAAACGTGATTGGTCATTGACTCCCATTTGGGGCATGAGTTAAATAGTCAAATAATGTTTTCCCCTGAATAGTTCTTAAGATTTTCATTTCGCATGTGCTTATTATTTGTTTAGTTTTTTGTTGTATCAGCCCTAGTTTCATATCATCATTAAACATATGTGCGTGTATTTTCACAAGAACGCATGTCTATTACACATTAGATAGGGCTATATACGCAATCTACTAGAAATAAACAAAGATTCTAAGTGATGTAATTGGGGCGCTTAGAATAATAACGTCAGATCCCAACCGAAGTTCATTTTGAGATAAATGCAATTTTCTGTTTCTTTCCAAAACGTGGAAAGTAATTAACATTATGACTTGATATTTTCTGGGTATTTAAATTAAGGGATTTCACATCTATGTGCAAATTCTTGAACCTTTGTGATTAATAGTTCTCCTGATTTTGTGTTGTTTATTAGAACAAAAAATACACAAATCAGAAAAAAATGATGTAAAATTGGTTTTTCCTTCATTTGACATCTTGAAATATTTGATCCAGCTCTATTTGCAAATCTTTACATTTTTCGTCATCATCAATACCATCATGACGAAGACTGTTATAAAAATCACGATAGATGGGTGGTATATATTTGAATAATTTCATCAAGTCATTGTATTTACCTTTCTTTATCTTTCTCTGTTCACTGAACTTCTGCTGTAACTTAAACAATGAAACATGAACATGTAGCGGACACAAAGTAAAACACTCATAATTGGGATGTCATTTTTACACTGAGAATATATATTCTTTTTTCACTACGGACAAAATTTAAAGGTGGAAAATGAGCCTTTAGCATAACCCAATTCGCTCGATACTTCATCACATTATAGGTAGATGGCAGTTGTGCACGGCCATGCTTCTCTGTCAAAATTCGTTGTCGTTTGGGATCTGCCGTTATTATTCTGAGCGCCTCAATTCTATATGGTATAAGTGATCAATAAATATATGAAATAAGGATTACGAAAAATATATAAAACATTTAAAAATGCGATTTTTAGCCTAAATTTGATTGGTTATCATCATCATGATGTGGACGGCGTTATGCATCAACCGGCTATGCGCCATTATGTTAAGTCTCAAGAAAAATACGTTTAAAGTTTAAGTCAATCTCCATTATTTATGGTAACGCCAAACTAACCATACTGGATATTATAAGTTATTTTCATTGTTTGACAGTTATGTATCAACAATATAAGAGCGGGAACATTTGGCGCTTGGTTGCATGAAGCAAAATTTAGATTAGAATTTACGACGAAGAACTGATTTCATAGCCGTTTGTTGCAAAACATAGAATCTGTGAGAGGACTGATGGCGTTTACACTTTTCTTTAATAATAAGGCTATATTTAAATATTTGGCGCTAAAAGTGTGCGTTCACTTACTACATGAGACAGTGCAACAGATGACATCAAAATATCAAGCTTTTTAAATGGCGCTTAGCTGGTTGATGCATAACATCGTCCATGTATTCTGTTTTCCTTCTACTTGTCCCCATGTCCTCGGACCAAGTCCATGAGAAGATCGCTACAAAAGAAAACTTATAACACTGGAGGTTTGATTGAACATTCATTTTAGAGTGGAGTGTGTGCACGAAAGAATTGGAGCTAGAGAAGTCGATTATACAGTGTACTTTCAGCATATTAAACATATTTTTGGGTTCCTGATATTTTCCTATATTTTTTTCAAGGTTTTTTATCTTGCTCTCTGTTTTTCTTTTATATGTTTTATTATTTGTAGTATTGTATCCATTACGGTACTGATTTAAAAGGTATTGACTTAACACTTTTCTTTTTTTAAACTTTATGAACCCTCCATAAGATCCAAGGAAGAAATCAATTTCAAATACATCAACATCAATCTACACATAAATAAGTTACCAAAATCTTAGGTTGTTTTCTCAAAACACATAGCCAACATCCGTGGGGAACTTCTGAAAAATTATCGACAGAGTTCCTCTTCACCCATATAGAGTTAGGCCTAACAACATGTTGGCCATATATGTAAAAAATAAATTTACGGAATTCAGTGCTTTTATGTAAATGAGACGGTCTTTATTTACTAGAAAAGATCAGCACACGAATTTGCATTAAAAAACGTTTTATATACCTATAGGAATATACAAGAGTAGTCGAATGTAACAGATTTAACATGAGTCATTGATCATTGAAAGCGTGGGTCTAACACACCCGATGTCCCACCCCCTCCCCGTCCTGCTGTCATCCACACATGCTGTCACTGCTGCAACCACACACATACACACATTTAACTGGTCTGCATAGACACGCTATTCAACTTCTCTTTATTGTTATAGGGCATAATATAATTTCAATATATTATTCAAGTATGTTTAAATTTTCTTGTCATCAATATTTATCAGAGATGCCGAAATATGGTCGCAATCTTACAACGTATTTTTATTTTATACTAGCTAATACCCGGTGTGCGCTGCTACTCCTAAATAGTAGTAGTAGTAGTAGTAGGACTTTATTAGACAAAAAGTAAGATATTTACAATATTATTTACAAATACGGGTCGCACGGGCAGTAAGCCGCACGTGCTGTTGACAGTCCGTTACAATAAAGTAATAATTGGTACTAGTGTAAAGAAAAATAAACAACAAAAACAGCAATAACATTACAATTACATAAAGAAAACACAATAATAATATTACAATTAAATAATAACACAATAGCATTATACACTAAAAACATTAACATTACAATTACATAAAGAAAACACAATAATATTACAATTAAGTAATAACACAATAGCATTATACACTACTCCTAAATAAATGTTAATGTGTTTTTAACACCAGCCTTGAGCTGCTATGATTGCTCGGGAATCAGCTTATCCCGATCTTCTTGGCATCAATGAAAGACAAAAATGGTTATTGTGAGTTATCCGTAAAAGATAAACATATGCTGTCGCAGACTTTTTTTTGTAGAGTTCTTTGAGATATTCAATTCCGTGTACAATAATTTGGTGTATTTGTATGGTTTAGGCAGCATAAGCCATTTAAGCGTCAAAATAGGAACTTTATTTCACGTTTTTCATTACAAAGGGTGATTTTTAGAGGTGAAGCGGTTGAGTATTACAACTCTCTTATAGCCTATGTTCATCCCCGGAATCTCCTGAATATTTTTCAAAAAAGTCCCATCACAATCGGATGAACGATATGGCAGAGCACGTCTGCCCGGGAATCTACTTATCCCAATCTTCTTGGAATCAATGAGAGACAAAAGTGGTTAATGTCAGTTATCCGTAAAAGATAAACGTATGCTGTCGCGAACATTTTTGTAGAATGTTTTTGAGATATTCAATTCTGTGTACATTAATTTGGTGTATTTGTTATGGTTTAGGCAGCATATGCCATTTAAGTGTAAAAATAGGGACTTTATTTCACGTTTTTCGCTACAGAGATTGATTTTTAGGGGTGAAGGGGTTGAGTATTACAACTCCCTTATAGCCTATGTTCATCCCGGGAATCTCCTGAACATTTTGAAAAAAAAAAACATCAAAAGTGGATCAACGGTATGGGCGCGCATAGAATACGAACAAACAAACAAACAAACCAACAAACAAACATCGATTTTTATATATTAGATACAGATTTTCAATGTTTCCACACATTTCATTTTTCTTCTCGGCTCGTCTCTTTCCATCCACTCCTCCAATCCTCTTGTTCTCATTCCAATTCTTATTTCTTGTATCCACGAGGTTCCAGGTCTTTCTTTCGTTCTTCTTCCAGGTGGACACCATTTCAATGTTTTTCTGGGTAACCTTTTTTCTTGCATTCGTCGCACATGCCCATACCAATTTAGTTGCTTATATCTCATATCTTTCATTTTCTTCTCGTATAACAGCATTTATTATTTTCTGATTTTGAATATCTTACCGCTCTCCTCAAGAAATCCATTTACATCGACATACGTTTTTTGTAGAATTTCCGAACTTCAGCTCCATAAGTGACAGTACGTCTCACTATTGAATTATATATTTGTAACTATTTTTTTCTGGTTATATGTCTGTTCCATAAGACTCCATTCATAATTGCTGTTATTGCTCTACCTTTAATTATTCTATTTATTCTGTTCTTAATATCACTTTCTTGTTTAATCTCTATATCCACTTTTACCCCTCAAATTCTTCACATCCTCTAATATACCCCTTTCGATCTTCTAATATTAAATCTTCGGTTTGTGCTCCACATTCCATATATTTTTTTTAAATTTTTTTTTCAAAGCCCAGTTATCGTATTCGTCCAATAATTTTCTAAACATATACTCCACGTATTCATATTCTTGAGCAATTATTATCTGGTCATTCGTTAATAACAGTGTATAATTTGTATCTCCAATTGGTAGTTCCATTCCTGAACATTTTTTGCTTCAGTTTGATAGTGCTTTATGTATAAATATATTAAGTAATGTGGGTGATATGCTAGTACAACCTTGAAGAAGGCATTTTGCTACTACAATTTTTTTATACACATTTTCCAATTTAAATTTTAGACACTGCATTTTTATACAAATATTTTATTGCAGTAATTAACAATTAATAATTAACTTATTTACAATAGTATATTACGATACGAGGTTGGGAAGTGGTTTTTACAGAATCGAGGAAAATGTTTAAAAATTGAGTGATAGCGAGATTCTGTACAACACTTCACAAACGTGCGTTGTACATTTTTTTTTTTGCGCGATGGTGTTTTCAAAATAATATATAGTAGTAAAATAATATCTTTGTTGGAAATATATGCGTTCATTATAAACAATTGCGTAACGTTAACAGCGTGGGCAATGTTTATTAGTTGAAAGTATAGGAGGCCGTGAGACCGTTATTATTGATAACGCGAGTATTTATTGTTTTATATTGTTTCCAATATAGTTCAGTTCATTTAAAATGTAATGATTTGTTTCGTAAAATGTATATTAACACTACCTTTGGGATATTTTTTGTACATACAATGTACGTGGTATACATAGAGGGCAGTGGCTTTTAATTCCCGCACGTGGGTATAAATGTAATATTACAGTATGTTTATTTAGGTTGGCAATCCCGAAATGTAGGAAGTTGAACTTTCAATCATGGACTCCATTGCTGTAAGTACGACAAAACGCATTATCACGCAAAAACGTATATTATTCAAATCACTTCGAATGGTTAATCACACCGCGCATTGGATATTTTATTTCATAGAGTGTCTCATTTCGATGTGCTAAACACATGTCACTCGTTCACGCCTGTAGGTAAGTAAGCGTAACTGGATTAGCTTGGTTAAGAAACTCCAGCTAGAGAGCACCCATATTTCCACGCGGGACTATGGGGTATATATATATAAATACGTATCTAATTTCAGTACATCATGATTTTACAAAAAGGCCGGAAAACAACATTACAGTATCAAGTAATATTAATAAAAAACAAACGAATAAAACTTTCGGCAATGCGAATAAACCTTGACTCTCTAACTCACTGGACTCTCGATCCCAGTAATTCATGGCCGCACGGATATAAAATTATCCATACATCTCTGCCCTGAGGTACTGTTTCCAACCATCTCTTGTATAAATTACCTTCTGCAAATCATCTTCACATCATCACTGGCCTAGTTACTGGGCGCTTTGATTATGATTAATCCCCTACCTGATTTTTGGCCTATATACTCCGCGCTTTCCTCTGGTTTTTCAGCATAAAGTTTCCATGCACTTTTTTCATTCCACGTTTGAGTTACATATCCTGCCCTTCGCAGTCTACGAGACTTAACTGTTCTTATTGCATTTGGTGTCCCATGAAGATCATATAGCTCACTGTTATTTAAGTCTTCTCCATCCCTCCATCTGTTCGTCTCTCTTTGATCAAAAAAATTCTTAATATTTTAATTATCAAATACTCCTAATGTTATTTTCCTCTCTTACAGTAAGAGTCAACATTTCGCTTACATATAATTGGAAGAATAAATGTTTTATATATTTATATTATAACTTCTTTAAAAGAAGTTAGATGACAAGAATCCCTATAATGTTTAATAAATAGTAAGCTATACGTTTCCAGAGTTAAGTCTTTGTCCAATTCCTTTATGCACCTCATTCATGTTAGAAATTATGTTCATAAGGTGTTTGAATTCAGCCACTTCTTCAGAATTTTCCTGCTTTTCATTAATTGTCCACATCCATTAAATATTTATACTTATAACTAAATATTTACACTTATTGATCCTTACTTCCAGCCACAGTTCCTAGTAGTACTCAATATAATATGCTGGTTGGCTCTTAATAATATTAAATCAACATATACGAACAGATCATTAATATTGTTGAGTTTACGCTTTCTTTATCTTATAAATATTTGATGGTATTCCCTAGCGATGAATAATATAGGAGATATTGCAAATATCTTTATTTTAATAAATAGTGAATATTTTGAAAAGTATTTGAAAACTGTTTGCCTACCCGCAACTTACTCTTTGTGCCATTTAGACACATCGGAATAAGACTAACTTTTGGGAATTCCGAAGTCCAGCCGGTTATTATACAACTTTTCCCAATCCATGGCAAAAACAATTCATAATTTATAAGTACAAATAGGGATAATAAATAAGAAAATATTTGACAAAAATCAGTTCATAACATCAATATTTATTACATTATAAGGCTAAACAAAACAAAAATTGATGTTAAAAAAGTATACATTCATCATGTAATTTTATGCAATTATTTTGTTGGCATGCAGTTTGCATATATTCTTTTATGTGTATTTTATATTAATTCCTAACAACGTGGATATTCCATAGGAGAAGTTTTGAGCATATTTAGAGATGTCGTTTAGTGACAGCTTTTGAACAAGTCAAGTACAGAACATCATCATCATCATCATCATCATCATCATCATCATCATCATCATCATCATCATCACCATCTTGAAGGTATGGGCCTGTTGGCCCGTTCCGCTCCCCGGCGCACTACATGCCGCAGGCGCAGGTCGTCCTTCCAACGACGTTTTGGTCTTCCTACATTTCTTCGGCCTAGAGACCTATAATGAAGCAGCTGTTTTGATAAACGATTATTTGGCATTCTGTATCTATGTTCAAACCAATTACGTTTATTTGTGTGTATTTTCTCGTTTATATTATAGATTTGTAGTTCATCTCTGATATCTTGACTTCTCTTTTGATCTCTTAGAGATACACCTGCAACTGATCTGAGAAATCTCATTTCTATTGTCTCAATTTTATTTTTATCAGAGATCGTTAAAGGCCAAGTCTCAGACCCGTATGTTACTGTTGGAACGGCTACTATTTTGTAAAATTTTAATTGAGTTTCCCCTGTGGTCTTATTTCTCAAATATCTTCTTATTGAACCACATATCTGTTGAAATTTCCCTAATTTCTTCTCCATGTCCAAATTTTGCTGGTACGATATCATGCATCCCAGATAATTGAAACAAGTTACTTGTTCAATTATGTTTGCTCCAATTACAATTTTTGTCCTCTTCTCATAGTCGATAAACAATATGTGTGTCTCAAGATTAAATTCTCTTCTTTTTTCTATCAACTGTTGGAGTGAAAAGATACAGTCAATTGTAGAGCGGCCGTTTCTGAAACCATGTTGTTCATTTGAAATAATTTCATTACTTATCTTTCCGATTCTTCTAGATACTATTTTAGCATAGATTTTGCTGCGTGTTCCCAAAAGTCTTATACCTCTGTAGTTATTTGGGTTATGTCTGTCACCTTTTTTATATATAGGGACAACAATAGCTTCACTCCAATCTTCAGGTACACAGCCATATTGCCAACAGATATTTATGAAGTTTAATATCCTATATATATATATATATATATATATATATATATATATATATATATATATATATATATATATATAAGAGCTTGAGATCCGCATTTAATAAGTTCGATATTGATTCTATCAATTCCAGGTGTTTTTGTTTTTGAAGCTCTTTATTGTTTCAGTAAATTCTTCTATTGTTATGGAATCAACACTTAAATCACTTTCCATAATTAATATGTTACTTTCTTCTTTGTCATTATGGCTCCATAATTCTTTACAGAAACATATTCATATTTATTTTATTAAAATTGTAAAATTTTACATTACATGAAATAAAACCATGTATATTACAAACACTGAAGTGTTTTGCGAGTTTCTTTAAAAATTACGGCCTCACCGTATAACTCAATCGCAAAATTTAGTTTTCAATTATTGTAATTTACGTAACAAGAATATGTACCAATAGGCCGTATTGTACTCTATTGCCTGTTTTGTTTTTTGCAATTGCAGTTGATATTGATATTAAAAGAATATGAAATGATCATTAGGGCTAATAGTGAAATGGATCATGGTAATTAAATTCCGACCCAGAATTTTCCTTAGTAGTAGACGTACTAAAGCAAAAATTAAAACTATTTATATTACAAATGATGCAAACCTGTGAATTTAATAATACAGAATGCGGCATAAGTCAGTTAACCATTGCAAATGGTTTCAAGGAAAAAACATCAGATTGGTTGAAACTGGGATTTCAATACGAGACCTTCAGAATATAATCTCAAACACTACTGCTTAAGGTAATTTGCTAACTAGGGAATACATATTGTTCAGTATCATGTCAATAAACGTGACTGCCAATGGGTCCTTCGAATGTTAAGAAATTATGTTATGCTAGAATTAGACAACAGTTCTATGTTTGAAGCAGTACGAAACAACCTTGTTTTGCAGCAAGACGGTGCCCCACCGCGCCATGCATAAAACGTCATCCGTGCATTTTTAGATGACCATTTTGAAGAGTGGATTGGAAGGCGTGGTAAAATCGATTGGCCACCTAGATCACCAGATCCCTGGCCATGTCATTTTCCAAAGTGGGGAATTTTGAAGAACACAGTTTTCAGTACAAAACCACTAAACCTGAAACATTTACGGGTTTTTGATTGAACAGGGATTTGAAAACACTTTTGGTAATAATGGGAAATTTTGTGATAACATCTGCAAATCAGGTTTAAAACGATGTCACAAATGATTAAACAACTATGTAGCTCACTTTGAACAATTTCGGTAGTTTCTTTATAGATGTTGTAAGCTACAGTAAATGAAAGAGTTGAAGCGCTTTCGATGTTTCCGTGGACTAGAAAAATCAGTAAAAAGGAATATGCAATAATGTGTTTTTTGTATATAGCAATATCTAGAATTTTGTATGAGAGTTTTACTTTTGAATTCGGTATCGGTGGACTGCCAGTTAGAATGTTCACTGTTAATCCCAGGTTAACAAATTCAAACCCGGCCGGGCCAACAGATATTTAAAAGCATAAAAATCGTGAGTAAGGTGTTTTTGGAATGAAAGTAAAACATATTTGTCCCGTGTTATAGATGTAAGGCAAGTAAAAGAATTTAAAGTCTGAAAAAAAGAGTCCTTTGGGCAAAATGTCATGCCGTTTAACACCAGAACATAAATTGCCATGACAGTGACTTAAGATGTTGAAAAGCGTTGGCATAAAACAATACGAATGGTTGGCTGAGAAACGCTCATCTAATCAGTGATGTATTGACGTTTGGTTGACGTGATAGCTGATTGTGTGTGAGATTTCATGTTGATGTTGAATCAAATGACAGTGGTCAACTGATTGTCAAATTCACAAAGAAATACACAGGGCAACAGAACGGTTAGCAGTATAGCCTTCAGCTATTTAATGTTGGTAAACGTACTTCGTATTATCACCAGTTGGCCCGACATTATAAGAATCAATAATTCCTTCAATTATAGCACTGTATGCACTAACTTTTTAATATTTATTATTATTTATACATAATTCTTTTACAGGAGACTGGAGAAACAATGAATCTTGTAGTGAGATCACATAATTAGGAATTAAAATAAATAAAAATGGAAATTATGAAGAGGAAATAAGAAATAGAAATAATAAAGGAAAATTTGCAATTGCTTGCCTGAATGGAATATTGTGGGATAAAAATATAAGTAATAAAAATAAAATGAATATATATCTTACAATTGTTAAAAGAATAATTACTTATGGAGCAGAACTTTGGCCATTAACAACAAAAACAAACGAAGGCAGCAAGAGTTTGAAGAAGAGAAAAAATTAGGAACCCAGTTATAAGGGAGAAAATGAAGATTGAAAACACTATTTTAGATTATATTAAAACTCAGCTATTAAAATGGTACGGACATTCCCAGCGAATGGAAGAGGATCGGCTATCAAAATTTATTTTGGAATGGAAACATGAGGGAAGAGGGGGCAGAGGAAGACCTAAAACCTCCTGGAGTCAGGGAATATATTTATACATGAAGGAGAAACATCTACAACCAGGAGATTGGATGGACCGAAAAAATTGGCTACTGGGAATTGGATGATGTCAAAGACATTTATCAACCGATGATCTATTTATCTATCTTTTACAATCACTTATGGTTATTCTTCTGTAAATAGTTAACCCTTAAATTAGCAGAACACTTATTTATTTATCAGTTATTTAAATGTGGCGGACCTCACTGAAAACTAAATGGTGCGTAACTATTATTATGAGGCATATTGTGAAATTCCAAAAAAATAATCCCTTCTCATTAGTTTTCGACTGTTTTAATTAAAATTATTAAATTAATGAAACTATTGTTGTATCTTAAAGGATAATTTCTAATTTAAGGGTTAAAAATTTACAGGATCTGTAGTATTATTAGAGGATAGCGAGGAGACATGTAGGGTCAACACATACACTAGGAAATTGGGACTGGAAGTAAACATCAATACAACTAAATGTATGTTCACACATAGAAATACATATTACACAGGCCGCGGCTTAAGTCAGTTAACCACTGTACATGGTTGAAAGGAAAACATCAGATTGGTTGAAAATGGGGTTTGAATATGGGATGTTCAGAACATAATCTCAAACACTGCTGCTAGTATATTCTGTAGGTCGCATATTCAAACCCCAGTTTAAACTAATCTGATTTTTTCCCCCTTGGAACCATGTGTAGGGTTAACTGACTGATGCTACTTCCTATATATACAATGAAAATGGATAGCTAATGACAAATGAGGGGAATTTTAAGAAGTGGCCGAATTCAAATACATAGGGACAATAATTACAAATATAAATGAGATGCACAATGAGATTAAACATAGGTTCAATTCAGGTAATACATGCTATTGTGTATAAGAAAAATGTATGTTTGTGTTGGAATATTTGAGTGGCTCAGATGGTTAGAGCGCTGAACGTACAGAGTAGAGACTCGGGTTCAAATCCCGACTCAAGCATTCTTTTTCATATATATATATATATATATATATACACACACACATTTTATGGAGACTTAGGGCTTATCAAGAATTTTAAAATTCATTTAGAACTTATGTCCTCGCAATCATTCATCTCTCAGTCCGATAGTGCCAGTGAGTTTTACATTTATAATGTACAGTGGCCTTAATGGATTGTTTTCGACATTGTTATGGAGCTTAAAATATTATATTTTGAGATTGGGATTCTGCATCTTACAGATATGGTTTTAAGAATAAGAGTAATTATAATAAAATAAATAAAATGTCAATTTTGTTAGTACGATATCTGATAAATAATCATAGGAAATATAAAAAACCTATAAAAAATACCAAGGTACTGAAATAAGTGAATTACAATCACAGTTTATACATTAGTATTATTATATATAATATATGTGGGTTATCACACGATCCTCGTATTGGGCTGATGTCCTACTCAAATATTGAAACATTAATTTGTCGTTACAATCTGCGATTGATTCTGAAAACTCATGAATAAACATGGTGAGGGCTCCCTCTGTGTGACTCCCCTCCACAAATTAAAGTGTAATTAGTTTGATTAGATCCAAAAGCAAACAGGTTGTTACAAAGCTTGTAGAATAGACCTACAAAATAACTCCATTTGCAATATATTATTTTGATACATCTGTCAATACGACTTTTAAAAATAGTCAATTAAAACTGGAATATCTTAGTACAAAACTTGACAAATTGAATACTTTGTATTTTAAATATTTATTATAAAACATAAATTATGGCATATTATCAGGAGAATACAGGAGGAAATTATTTTTAAAAAGTCTCTTATCCATTTTCATAAATTAGTTTGAAGTAATTTATATCAGGCGGCTCCGTGGCGCCATCGGTTAGACGCTCGCCTCTCATCACTGGGGTCCCGAGATCGAGTTTCGGTCACTCCACATAGATTTCATGGTGGAGGTAACGGAGCTTGTACAGGTTTTTCTCGGGATTTCTATCGTTTTCCCCTGCCAAAATTTCATTCCACCGTTTCTCCACACTCATCTCATTCATTTGGCTTCATTTCATTCATATGCTCCTGTGATGGTGCGTCAGGTGTGGTCGGCCGGCATCCTTGTCATTCACAGACCCCCCTCTATATAGGGGCTCATCTCATCTCTCGACCCGACAGCTGAGTTGGACACGAGTTGAGGATATTTAATTTATTTAATTTATATCACTATTTTGTCATTTGATTATAATGATCAATTTTAATGTGCGTTTGTAGTCATTTAAAATTTAATCTGAGCCAAAATCTTACATAGAGTAATGTGTGAAGAAATGCAGAAGAATAGATTACAGTTTTAATAAAATGTGGACAAGAGAAGTTGAGCTCCACATATATGATTGTGTATTTGTGTTCATAACAAAAAAATAATAGTGTATAAATGAATGAATAAATGAATTGATTGAATGAATGAATAAATTATTCCCCCCCCTTTTTTTTTTGTATTTCTTACTTTAACCTTTTGCTTTGAATATATATTTACATGCTAAAACCTCTCTCAGACTTTACAAAGACACGACCTTACGGAAGAGGATTTTAAAATATTGATCACGTACATAGCCTACTTCGTTTACCGTAAAATACACGGAGAGCCCAATAACGCAACATGATTTTATATTTTTACAATAGAGTAGTTTTATTTCAACCCAATGTAATTTTGTTTCTCCACAAAGTTCTATCTTGACTATCTTCTTCTGTCAAATGCTTGCTGTTAATACTCCTACTGACTACATCAATACATTTTTCTTGTGGATTTCATCTTCTTATTTTGCCTTTGTGGCATTCCATTCTAAGACCATTTTCGGAATTCTCCCTTCACCCATTCTTTTCACTTACAAAATTAATCTTACTTTCCCTTCTTCAATTACCTCCGAAATATTCTTAACGAGTTTTATATTCTAATTATTTAGTTTTTTTCTCTTCTTCATATCTTTGTTACTTGCACCAAATTTCATATATTTGTGCAGTAAGCAATCAGTTTTCATGTAACCTGCGTAAAGACCAGGACTTAGCATCATATAATACTGTTAAGTGTCGCATAGCGATGTTTGAATTGCGCGGGCGAGTCGCCTATCGCGAGTTAGAAGACCCGCACAAACCGGCCGAAGTGTCTGGAGTGTTCTGCCAGACGTTTCTGCGTCTCTTTCCTTTCAAAAAGATCGGTGGACAGAGGCTTCTAGGCTTCGAAATATCTCGAAGCTATTTCTAGAAGTTTCCTCGCGCCTATAAAAAGGGATCGGAGATGAGACCCCAATCAGTCTCGCGGTGAACAGTGATAAGTAAACGAGAAATTATGGCCAATTTATTCAGCAGTGACTATGAATATAGTTGTGAGTGTGATAAAAATTAAAAGAAGATTAATTGTGAGTTGTAAATTTGATCAACAGTTTATTGACAATTGTGGAAAGAAATAAAGTGTTAAATTAAATTTTATACAAATTAAGTGTGCTTCAATTACGCCGTAATATCGTACAGGAAAATCCTGACATTCCTAGTGACAATATTTTGAACCAAGGAGCGCGTACGCACGCACACATGTATATCTATAATTGTCCGCTGTGACGGATCATTTCTTGTAAGGATCAGAATTTCTGATAAATATCCCAAGGGTCCTGGATTAGATTCCCAAAAGCGCAGTTTTTTCCCTTGACTAAAGATCCAAAACTGGAATCATTCAGTCTCGTGACGAGAAGAAATTAGTTACTTACTTTAAACAAGGAGATCAGTTAGGAAAAATAATTAGGTTTGAGGGATTGCATCAGTTAAACACTATATTCTATGTACTATCAATATATACTATTCAGTGACAGTAATCCTTCAGTAGGGCTTGGCACTTCGGAGCTGACGATCCACATAATCATATTTAAGATGTTACAAAAAATTAAATATCACAAGAAAAAGAAGTGTTAATATGTAGGCATTATAATGTTGCAAGAGTAAGATAGCTTTATAGTTTAGTAAATAGGTTGGTATTCTATTTAAAATTCGCCGAAACAATTCAGATAATTTATTAGTGTTATAATTCAAATCAGGGCCCGAATTGGCAGACAAAGTTTGCTGAGTGCTCTCTTATTTTACGTTTGAATACTTTTACCTGGGGTAAATCTACGCAAACGAGATTCACGGCTATACTTTCCTTCGGATGGAAGCCATGTTCTTATACATCCATTGACCGACCGAGTTGGAACCCGTAATCACGTAGCTGACTGCTATGTTGTTGAGTCCATTCACCTCTCATCTCAAATACTCGTAATTTTTTCTCCTCTCTGTAAGAGATCGTATTTCATACTCATATGTCTGTTATAACCAGAAGATCAGCTGTTTTATATGTTTTTAATTTAATATTTTTTGAGAGAATTTGGGATGAAATGAGTCCTTATATACCATAATAGCTTGCATTTCCAGATTGAGCATATCTTGAATTTCTTTCTGTTTATCATTTCTGTTGTCCACCGTTGTGGTCTCGAGGTAGCGTACTGCCTTGTCACGCAGCAGGCCCGGGTTCGATCCCCGGTCGGGACAGTTTTTCTGGGTGAGGTTTTATCGGGGTTTTTCCTCACCTGTAAGACAAATGTCAGGAAAACTTTAAGGTCCAAACAGTCTCGAAATCATATGACCATCATCACCCTTATCATTATCATCATCATCATCATCATCCTTCACCGGTGTGGAAAGCAACGGGAAGCTACCACATTTACAATTCCCTAGTAAAGCTGCAAGCATAGCATCAAACTGCTATGATTGCAGTGAAGGGCCTGCCTTCGGACAGAATTATGGATCATTCCTGTTTGTATTATACATAATTGTTTCTAGACATTTGAACACCGGTTATATATCTATAATGGCGTAGCCGATTGTTAAGCCATAGTCTCTCCTTTGTCAGGACTTACTAGACCAAGTTAAATTTTAGTTATCTTATTTGTTCATAGATGTCATGCGGTCAACACACCGACCCCATGAGACACATAACAGGCAACTAAGGTATTACTAGATGTGAGGTTGGTAAATTTTGCTTAGAGTCTTTTTATTCAGGTTTAAATATCTTTTACGAGCCTGATAATCTTCAGACTCGGGACCCACGGCTTAATTCCCACCCGGAGGACTTGTTCCTTGGATGTTTCCGTCCTAATAACCATCGACCCCGGCTGGGTTTGAACCCATGACACTCGGAACTAGAAGCAAGGAGCATAATCACTAGTGCACCGCGGTACTTCTTCAAAATTTACCTCAAATTTTGTTAATTTTTCATTCCTACATATTTACTTTCATCTAATGATTTAACCTTTTTCTGTTGTTGGAACTAATATTTCACAACGCCCTGTATAAAGATAAAATAATAAATTGATAGAAGTTTATTTTTAAATTGTTTTAAAAATATAACCGTGCTACATAATAAATGATCAGCAAAAATTCATGATACTAAATCCGCTCTTGGGCAATATGAGTTAGGACGAGGTTGTCTGCTCTAGTTTGTGAAATCCAGTCCACAAAATGTGATAGCTAATCCCTAACCGTGCACCAATCCATTACATCTGGCTGTTAAACCGCGAAATAAAAACCTCGAATTTGTATCTTTGATTGGTTATGTCCTGGCGTCCCAATGAACATAAATTAATGGACGATATATCATTTGCATTTGCGTCACAGAGTTTTCCCCTTATGCTACGTCAGACATCAAAACTGGTTTCAGCACTAAAATTCCCAGAATCTCTTTATGCCATGAATACTATTAAAGATACGGAGGTTTGCGAAAATTATGCTTTAGTTTGAAGAGACGAGTATGTGGCTGGTATTACATAATAAAAGATCAATGTCAAATAATTTGAAAACAAATTAAGGTATTAGAATTCAAGGTGGTTTCGAGGTAGCGTGCTGCCTTGTCACGCAGCGGGCCCGGGTTCGATCCCCGGTCGGGACAGTTTTTTCTGGGTTAGGTTTTTATTGGGGTTTTTCCTCCCCTGTAAGACAAATGTCAGGAAAACTTTAAGGCCCAAACGGTCCCCGAAATCATATGGCCATCGCAATCATCATCATTCATATACATCTTAGATTAAGCTTAGTATTAGGGACTCTCCTGGCGCACCACTATCATCACCAGTCATATCATCGGGGCAATGTAACCCCGCTTTAAGGCGCCCCAACCTCAGAAGTGGGTCACAAGTACACCATGCCAGGAGAGAACACCAGGAATGTCGAAAGACAACCTGGGGCATTTGAAAAAAAAATTCAAGGTTAGATTTTATAGACGCTTTAAGTATAGGTGAGACTGGAATTTTGTAACGAATTCGTAATCTTTGGAATTTACGTCACTAGATTTCACTTGATATGTTTCGCAGATGATGTTCTCCTTTCAGAATATGAAGATAATTTGCAAAGATATTTACATCAAATTAATATAAATGCCAGAAATTACAATATGGAAACTAATACGAATAAGAGTAAATGCTTAACTATATCAAAAGAACCAGTAAGGTGCAAATTAGAAGTGAAAAGGAAAAATATAGAACAATTACTAGAATTTAATTATTTAGGTGTATTAATAACAAACACTAAAACATATTTTTCGTTAACGTTAATTTATGATTCATCAATAGTAATTCTGCCCGAAGGCAGGTCCTTCATTGCAATCATAGTATTTTCTTGCTATGCTTGCAGCTTTACAAGGGAAATGTAGGTGTGGTAGCTTCCCGTTGCTTTCCACACCGGTGAAGGATGATGATGATGATAATGATAAGGATGGTGATGGCCATATGATTTTGGGGACCGTTTGGGCCTTAACGTTTTCCTGACATTTGTCTTACAGATGAAGAAAAACCCCAATAAAAACCTCACCCAGAAAAACTGCCCCGACCGGGGATCGAACGCGGGCCCACTGCGTGACAAGGCAGCACGCTACCTCGATACCACAGCGGTGGACAATTCATGATAAATTGGTCCAATTAATTTGATTAGAATACTAAATTAGATACTTCTAATAAACGAAGTAAAGAAACATGCTGATAAAGCAGCACAAATATCGGGATATAAGACATATTTAATTTGGCGCAACAAAGATGTCAATAGAAACCAAAATCCGCATATACAAAACGATGGTTCGACCAGTTATCATATATGGAGCAGAAACTAGGACTGATACAACAAGAACTAAACAAATAACAAGCACATGTGAAATGAAGATCTCAACTATTTTGATAGAATACACAATACAGAAATAAGAGAGAAATGTCAGATTCAACTCGTAACCAAATTTATTATAGATGAAAATATTGGAAAGATCATATAGAAATAATGGAAGACAACATACTTACAACAAGAGCAAAGGGAAGACCAGACAAGAGATGGATAGACAGTGACTGCACATCCAATACGTATTTTCCGAGGAGTGATTTGGCAAATAAACAGGATGAAAATCCTACAAATAAAGAATAAGAAGTAATCTACATAATTTTGTTTCATTTCACAGGCTGTCGAATTTAATAGGGATTCTATTCCAGGAGTGTAACTACATAAAAATGAAATAAAAATCCGAAAATTGCACTAATTATTTTTGCAGTAAATAAATATTTACCCGAGGAAAATATATATGTTGATTTATTCCCAATAAAAAGCGAGAGAAATGCTTTAAAATTGAATGAGAAATTTAAGTAATTTTAACTTAAAATCACCATATTTAGAATGGAAAACATGCAGTAGTCACTATTCAAACAGAATAGCCAACTTATCCTAATGAGGCGTCAGATTATCCAGTAAACTAATCTGGTGTACACTAAAGTTGCCCATTTTCTTATATAACAATGTAAAATGAGTACAGAATATTATGTGGCACAAATTTGTAGTGATGAATGAATAAAAATGTAAAAATCCGCAATCTGATAGCGGAACCATGTATTATCATGTTGGATAACTGTTGTAGTCACTTCGTCTCCGTTAGAACATTCATACGTGCACTCCTGGCATAGTGTAGCATATTGAATTATTTTTAATACATTAATATTTAAGTGTACCGTACATATTTAAAAGCGATACAAACATCAACACTAAATATGTTCAGAATGAACTGTCCCATATATAATTTTGAAGCTCTGGTATTATAAGCTAAATAATATGAATAATAATAAAAAATATTCAAAACACAATGGTTAAAATTCAAACTCATACACCACAAAATAAATTTCCTTTATTTCTTATACAGAGTGTTCGGAAATCCATATTACAAACTTTTAAAACTAGTAGAGGGGACTGAGTGGGCAATATTTCGAATAGGAACCCATGTCTGGAAACGTACCATTTCAGTGCTAAAGCCATTAAAATGTGTCGGGTTTGCCGGTGTTTTGCAATCGAAGGGCAGTACATGACGTCAGAAGAGCACCATGTAGAATGAGGTGTGACGTGAGGTATAAGTTTTTTCCAACTATTTTTGAGTCGAGCAGTCCTTGATATACGAGGGGAGGGAATTCCAGAGTCAGGTGGGTGAAACAAAGAAGGATGAGGAAGGGTAAGATGTTCGATGTAGAGGTTCAGCTAGAGTTAAATATTCTCTGGAACGTGTACAAGTTATAGTGGGAAGATTGTGATTGGAAGTGAGTAGAAATATAAATGATTGATAAGATGTACAAAGTGTTACATAAGAAGCAGAGGCACTGTATCTTTCGCCTGTCTTCCAATCGGAGCCATTTCAAATGCTGGAGTTTATGTGATCTGATTTACGCAGGTTGTATATACAGGGTGTTTGCAAATTTATATTAAAATCTTCTAGGGCTAGTAGAGTGGGTCGTGTAGACAACATTTTGAATAGTAATCATGTCCGGAAACGTACCATTTCTGTGCTACAGCGAATATAAGATGTCGGATTTGCTAGTGTTGTTTCGCACCCGGATGGGCAGTGCACGACATCAGAAGAGCACGAAGTCAAATGAGGTGTAACATAAGGTACAGAATTAAATTAAGTTGGACTGATTACAGAAGAAAGTCTAATTTATTTGGTAGCGTTACCATAGTAAACAAAACTCTTAGGTTGATAACAATAAGACTTGTGTGAACAGTGGAAAAAAAACAAATTTGTTTCTGTTTTCTGCACTGGAGTGTCCCATATGGAACTGCTCACTGCAACAGAGGCTCGATGTGACGACCACCAATGTCATTGCACACATTGTATCGACGAATCTCGTTCCGATACACTCGTTCAATCACACTTGGTGTCCCGTGCATCTCTTGTACAGCAACCATAACTCGTACCAGCAATTCTTCCTCGGTCTCTGCATGAGTCTCGTAAACCATACTCTTCATACGACCCCACAAGAAATAGTCTAATGTCGTTAAATCCAGTGATCTTGTGGGGCCATGAAATATGACCACCCCGGTCTATCCATCTTCGCGCGAATCTTCGGTTAAGATGTATCTGAACGTCACGTGCAAAGTGCGGCGGTGCGCCATCGTGCTGAAACCACAGTTCCTGACGGACATTTAATGGCAGGGTTAACGTCACGAGTAATCAAGCAAACTTCTGATGTCATGTACTACCTATCCGGTTGCAAAACAACACCGGTAAATCCGATAAATTGTAATGGCTTTCCGGACATGCGTTGCTATTCAAAATATTGTCTATTCGATTCGGCCCCCTTTACTAGCCCTAGAAGTTTGTGAAACGAATTTCCGAACATTCTGTATAACGTGCACAATCATTATGAACTCGTTGCAGTCTTTGTCCGAATGTGATACCTACTTATTATTCGACACTTTTAAAATTCATATTGAAGCCCCGTTGAGGTTATGCAATAAGATATAAAATTGGTACGTGGTAAGTCAGTCGTCCTCAACTAAATTATTAAACTTTATCAAGTAGTCCCGATATGGAGGCCTTTCAAAAACAATGTTTTATCTTCTGCATTTAACTGGTGTTCCAATATGGATGTCTTTCATAAACAATTTCATCTTCTGCATTTAACTGGTGTTCCAATATGGATGTCTTTCAAAAACAATGTTCTATCTTCTGCATTTAACTGGCGTTCCAATATGGAGGCCTTTCAAAAACAATGTTTCATCTTCTGCATTTAACTGGTGTTCCAATATGGAGGCCTTTCAAAAACAATGTTTCATCTTCTGCATTTAACTGGTGTTCCAATATGGATGTCTTTCAAAAACAATGTTTCATCTTCTGCATTTAACTGATGTTCCAATATGGATGTCTTTAAAAAACAATGTTTCATCTTCTGCATTTAACTGGTGTTCCAATATGGAGGCCTTTCAAAACAATGTTTCATCTTCTGCATTTAACTGGTGTTCCAATATGGATGTCTTTCAAAAACAATGTTTCATCTTCTGCATTTAACTGGTGTACCAATATGGATGTCTTTCAAAAAACAATGTTTCATCTTCTGCATTTAACTGGTGTACCAATATGGATGTCTTTCAAAAAACAATGTTTCATCTTCTGTATTTAACTGGTATTCCATTATGGAGGCCTTTCAAAAACAATGTCTCATCTTCTGCATTTTAACTAGTATCTGTTAAAATGCAGAAGATGAAACATTGTTTTTGTAAGGTCTCCATATTGGAACTACTTGATGAAGTTTAATAATTTAGTTGAGGACGACTGACTTACCAGGTACCAATTTTATATTTTATATCTTACTCGTTATTATTACTCTATATAATATTATTTTTGTCACAAAAGTGTAGAGAATAATATGGACCTTAGTAAACTAGTTCACATGTTAGCTTTCAGAAGTCTGGAGGGATGCAAGTCATTGTCAGGGTAATGTGTCGTTAAGATTTAATGAATGATAATAGCAAAGAGAAGACTCTGTGCAGAGTGTGATTATGTGTATCTAAGTCAGTGATATTACTGGACCTACCACCACGATGCAGCCAGGAGGGATTTAAATTAAAGCTCGTTCCATTCACGAGCAAATAAACCAACAGCATAAATTCATATAAACAGATTCTAAACACTGGTATGCTGCTTGTGGGCAACAAAGTGTTATGTTATCAAACCACACTCTACACGTATGTTTGTGTGTCTGTGGTCCAATTCTCTACTAACCAGTTAGTGACCAAGTATTTTATAAATTGCGATACGAAACATAAAATCATGAAATATGGAATCTAGATTCATATAATAACATAATTATTTTGCTTTCACAGCAGAATGAATAATGAACTTTAAAATTAATAATAGTAATAATAATAATAATAATAATAATTATTATTATTCCACCTCTGTGGTCTAGAGGTAGCGTGCTGCCTTGTCACGCAGCGGGCCCGGGTTCAATCCCCGGTCGGGACAGGCTCCTGGGTGAGGATTTTTTCTCACCTGTAAGATAAATGTCAGGATGCTTAGAGCCCAATGGTACCCGAAAATTATCCGGCCATCAAAATCAACCTTATTATTATCATAATCATCCTTTACCGGCGTGGAAAGCAACGGGAAGCAACCACACCTATAATTCCCTAGTAAAGCTGCGAAGCATAGCATGAAAATGCTATCATTGCAGTGAAAGACCTGCCCTCGGGTAGAATTACTATGGATGGAATAATAATAATAATAATAATAATAATAATAATAATAATTATGAAGATGATGATAATATTAATGTAAAAAATGACAGAAGGTAGATTCCCAATGGGTGCCACGAAGAAGACGGTCAAAAATAAGGTTCATTGAACATAATGAGGCAGAATAAGACATCAGATGATTGAAAATTAAAATAAATGGTTTGTATGTGGATAAAAAAAGGAATGCTGAGTTAAGAAAAGAGTGGAGAATGATGAGTTTGCAGTGAAAGACCTGCTCTTGGGCATAACACTATGTATGTATGTATGTATGTATGTATGTATGTATGTATGTATGTATGTATGTATGTATGTATGTATGTATGTATGTATGTATGTATGTATGTATGTATGTATGTATGTATGTATGTATGTATGTATGTATGTATGGGGTAAAAGGATTGAACGATAGAGATTGGAATGAGAGAGAGAGAGAGAGAGAGAGAGAGAGAGAGAGAGAGAGAGAGAGAGAGAGATATGTGGAGGAGAATGAGAGTAGATTAATTGGACGCAGGACGATGTTGTGTAACACTGTGAAACCTGGCAAATAAATAAATAAATAATAACAACAACAATGACAATAACAATAATAATAACAGTTTTATAATATATATGGCATGAAAAGAAAAATTAACGCCTGAACCAGTATTTGAATCCGAGATCTGTAATATATACGTTAGCTCGATACCACTTTGCTACTCAGTCTACCAGTGCAAACAATTTTCCTTTCATTACATACAATTTTCTATCATAAGAAGCAACGGGAATCCCGCAGTGCCAACTTACGGCTCATATAAGAAAAAGGCATTTAATCAGAATATTTTACTTTATAGCAGTAACGCTTATATATATATATATATATATATATACAATTTTTTGAGTCTTATATATGAAACGTACATTATATGCAGACATTCGTTTCAATAATTGAAAAAACATTGGGAAAAACTGCACTTAAACTAGCGTGAAATAGAAAAACTGTACTTAAACTAGCGTGAAATATTTTCTAAACTGTACTTAAACTAGCGTGAAATATTTTCTAAGTCCTATAGAATAACAGTGCGCATGCGCCAGAGTTTGTACAGCCACCGATAACCCACAATCAAACCACATATTGATTATCATCCTCGATTACTATCTGTCGCTATGAAATTTAAATGGCCCATGTTTGCAATAAATCCCCAAATCTATGTTAAAAAAATATATTAATAATATTAAAATTACCAAACGTTTATTAAAAATGGGTGTACACTTACTTAGCGCTCCCTAACGCTGATCCAACCAGCTATAACCAAAAACAGCGATAGAAAAATCATGGACTAATTAATATACTCTGTGGAGAAAATAGCAGTTAGCATTACAATATTTCCAACAGTGTCATAATATTGTGATTTACATATTTAAATAAATACTTCAAAACTGTCTAATAATGTTATAAAAATTGTTTGAAAAAGTTTAAAATATTAAATAATGTTAGTAAATACAAAAGAAGAGCTATAGTTTACAATCATATAACTGAAAAATCAAGCGCTAGTAAAAGTACAGTTGAGCCAAAACATTGTTTATAATCTCAACATTAACGGATATGAAACCAGATCTTCATAAATAGTAATATAAAATTTTCATCATACAGCTAAGCGCCAAATGTTCCCGCTCTTAGATTGTTGATGCATAACTGTCAAACAAGGAAAATAACTTATAATATTCAGTCTTGTTAGTTTAGCGCTACAATAAATAGTAAAGATTGATTATTTTTCTGGAAACTTACATAATGGCGCATAGCCGGTTGATACATAACGGCGTCCATTTCAAACACAAGTCCTCGTGAAAATTCAATCAATTTGTACGCAATTTTTCCAAGCTTTCGTGTTTACAAACTGAAATTTCAGTGTATATTTAAAAAAAACTTGAAATCTACCTTTACGTTATGATAACATCCTGGATGCACGATTCTAGAAGTTGTGGCTAACTAATTAAATGTTGCTTAAATAAGAATCTTTAATTAAATGACATGATATCCGACTCAACTTGGAAGATGAACTACTTGCAGTAAATGAACTGCTCGTGTTGCCTTGCAGGAAGGAAGTAAACCTAGCTTCGGACTTAACAAATTGACTTCTGCGAGCCAAAATGCGATCTAAAGTAAAACGCTACTTTCCTCGTTTAAGCTTAATTAAATACTGTATAAAGAGTAAATTCCGTGCATTTCTGATGTCAAGATCAATCTCACTTATTTCCAAGACCATTGTGTTTTCTTATAAATGCTATGCGAGGAGACAAATATTATATGTATGGTGAGATTTGTTTAAAAAAAAGATTTACTTTGAGTCAAGGAACATTTCGATATACGAAGAGCTTATTTAAAACTGAAAATGACCACTTCATTAAATGTGTCATGAGAAGCCAAATATTAAAAAAAACAATAAAGTTTTGTACCTGTTGTGGTAATCATAGCATTTTCATGCTATGCTTACAGCTTTACTAGGGAATTGTAGGTGTGGTAGCTTCCCGTTGCTTTCCACACCGGTGAAGGAGGTTGATGATGATGATGATGATGATGATGGCCATATGATTTCGGGGACCATTTGGGCCTTAAAGTTTTCCTGACATTTGTCTTACAGGTGAGGAAAAACCCCGATAAAAACCTCACCCAGAAAAACTGTCCCGACCGGGGATCGAACCCGGTCTCGCTACGTGACAAGGCAGCACGCTACCTCGAGACTACAGCGGTGGACAACAAATTATATTTGTATAGAACTGGTTCATTTTCAAAGCTGTTCATTGGATACTGGTTTTGTTTGACGAATATATTGTAGAGTGGGTTGATCTGGTAGGGTGTGTTCTCGTTCAGCATATTATCGTTTCTTGTTTGCTTCATGATTTCCATTTCTTCTAAGATGTTTATTTTTCTGTTATTGTTTTCTCTATGCATTATTGAGAGGCTGTTTTCTATTGTGTTGAACTGAACCTGTGTTAGTAACATGCTTAGCGAAACTTGATTTGCCTCCATTGTTTATGAAATCAGTGAAATGCTTGTTATATCTTATTTAAAACTCCTTGTCGTACGTCCTATATAAAATTTTTCATAAGTAATGCCACGAGTGATTTTCAATTTATCTAGAGGATTTGGAAATCAAGAGTGACATTTGTTAGGAATATTTAACGAATAAATTAAGCTGTTTACTCACAAATCGTTATTTAAATATAGTTATTTTAAAATATGTATATATTTAATGTAAACGGCGATGTTTGAAAACAAATGAGAAATGTTATTGCCAAATACGATCGCAATTTTGTAAGAATGCACCCTAGTATAGAAAAAACGAAACACATCAAACTGTATATTATAACCAGCATTATATGTTATTAATTCATTTCTTAAGAAACAACTCAGCAAAATCATTATTTAAAAACATAAGTATTGAACATACGTACAATTATTAAATGTGTAGTTCGAAGTAATCTGTTCATTATTTGCTATATTCAACGTATTTGTTGGAGAGTCAGTCACTGTAAAATAATGCCCAGGCCTGTTCAGAATATTAAAAAGGAGGAGTTTTCTTTACTTTGGTAGACAGAATTCGATATATATCCAGGTGAAACTCGACTGTCATTGGTTATAAAACAAAATTCATTGGTCATTGACTCCCATTTGGGGCATGAGTTAAATAATCACAACCATAAGACGTACAACCAGGAGTTTTAAAATAAGATATAACGAACATTTCACTGATTTCATTAACAATGGAGGCAAATCAAGTTTCAGTAAGCATGTTACAAACACAGATCATCAGTTCAACACAATAGAAAACAGCCTCTCAATAATGCATAGAGAAAACAATAACAGAAAAATAAACATCTTAGAAGAAATGGAAATCATGAAGCAACAAGAAACGATAACCTGCCGAACGAGAACACCCACTACCAGATCATCCCACTCTACTATATATTCGTTAAACAAAACCAGTACCCAATGAACAGCTTTGAAAATGGAGCCGGTTCCCGAAGGCCGGGTTGAATATTTTATATAATTATAATTTATTGAGGATGAATGCCACAACAGGTACAATTTTTTAAAAATATCTAACAATAACCTCAACGGAACAAAAATGTTTCTTTAAAGTAATGAGAAGCCAAATATTTCTCTCTCTCTCTCTCTCTCTCTCTCTCTCTCTCTCTCTCTCTCTCTCTCTACCTTAGTTTAAGCTCTCCCTTTACTGGAACTTTTATATGCTCCACCTCACCCGGGTCTTATAGGGACAGGACCTGTCGAGAGAGGATTTTTATCTCCGTATCACACACAAATATGTTATACTACTATATAGATATTTGCCATTTTATTTTTCACTCCTCCTCACTCCTTCACGCCTCATGGAGGTATTAGGGGTCAAATTTGTGTTTAAATGTCACCGAGACTGCTACTAATATGCTAGCGAACACAAAAACTATTAATTCGATACTAATATAGGTTATTTTGGATTATTTTTATGTTAAGCTCTCTCACCTCCTCACTAGGGTCCTAGGTATTTGTTTCCCTAGGGTATCTTTCCCGATTGTAAATTTTATACGTAAATATTTGTTTTTAGATTACTTCAGATGTTTTAGAATTATGCTGGAATATAAATTTGTCGTTGTCGATTTTGTTTTTCATTTCATCCCATGTTTCCTCGCCATATGAATAGTAGGGACCGGTGACTCATTGAAATTAATATCTGAACCAAATTGATTGAAATTGCTGCAGGCCTTGGATAGTTATGCCGGCACATGCATATATCCACACACAACATACAAATTCATTTATATATATATATATATATATATATATATATATATATATATATATATATAGCAGATACTAGCCAAACGAAACAACTCATGAGAACAGGGGAAATGAATACTTTAAGAACCATAGTAAACAAAATAAGACTTGACAGAGTTAGGAACCAGGATGTAAAGGAGGAATGCAATAACATAAACGTTGACACATTTATTACAGAAGAACCTATGTCCTAGAGGAAAGAAGAGATGGAATGAGATGTAATCATCATTGACATACCGTATGTAAATAAATAGGCATACACCTATAGAAAAGAAGATATATATATATATATATATATATAAATAATCAGAGTGTAACCAAATTCCCACTACAGACTTTGAAGACAAGTAGTGGGAACCAAGACGATTACGTTTAGCATAGGGACTCATGTCTGGAAACGTACCGTTTTCCGCTAAACACAAAATACAATATAAATTCCTCTATCTGATTCTTCCTGCTTGCCGTCTGGGTCCACAAGAAGGGCTAGACGTGACGACCACGTATGTCAACTCAGATACAGTACCTCTGCACCATGTTCTGGTAATCAATATGATCAATCCTTGGTCCTGCAACATCCGCCGTATCCATAATCCGCGCCGGTAAGTCTTCCTCGGATGCCACAGGGGTCTCGTAAATCAGGTATTTTATGTGACCCCATACATAGTAGTCTAGCGGGATCAAGTAGGGGAGAACGTGTAGGATCTTTGGCGTCGAAAATACGGGAGAATTGAATATGTGCTGTGGCATTTTGCGTGAGTGTACAGTAGTGCAAAGACTGTACGAGTTCCTATGTCAAACCTAACCGTCTTGATCCCCACTACACGTCTTCTCAGTTTGTAAAGGGAACTTTGCTACACCCTATATATATATATATATATATATATATAATTAGCCTGGAAGAGTTAAGCCCATGTGACCTTTTCATCCTTCAATCAGGACAAACATGTTACACCAAAAATTAAAACGAAACAATCACAAAAAATACAAATGAAAGTATAATAAGGTATATGAAGCACTGTCATATTATTCACACTCGACTCTGGTTTAAGCTGTAAGCTCATTTTATTATTATTATTATTATTATTATTATTATTATTATTATTATTATTATAGAATGAGGTGAGAAAATAACATTAACCAAGATTTGAGGTAAGTATATCATACTGGGGAGAAAATAAAACGTTAACTCTAGATAGGAATATACCTGTGGAGAGCTTATGAACCAACGAATTCGATAGTACCAGTAAGTAAGTCAATTTTGGTTTAAATGTCATCAGGACTGTGACCAATCACCATAGCTATCCCGAAAAATATGGATTTGACTTTAAATTTGTTAACATTTTGAAATTTAATTTGTTCCCCTTCTCATCCCTTCCTTTTAGGAGAGATAGAGGTCACATTTGGGTATAACTGTCATCGAGACTGTCACAAATCACAAGTGACTTCCGAAAACAGCGATTGTGACACTAATCTCGGTCATTTTCTATATTTTATATCTTACCTCTTCTCATCCTTTTTCACCCCTTAGGAGTGCCAGGGTAAAACTTTAACTTAAATAATTGTAATGGACTGTCACAATTAGCTAAGCGACCAAGAAAATTATGGATTCGAAACTATTCTTGATCCCTTGTGTCATTTTATTTTTGATCCCTTCTCACTCCCTTGGGGGTTCCTAGAATCAAATTTGAGTTTGAATGTCACCGCGATTTTCACCAATGGTCTTAGTGACTGCGAACAGTATGAATCTGACATTTATATCGGCCGTTTTAAATTATTTTTATTTGTTCTCCATCTTTACCTTGTCGTGGTGGAGTGGCTTGCGTGCTTAAATGATTCTGAGAGCTATACCGGCGGCAGCATTGCTGCCGATAGGGGTACCCATTCCGGATTGGTCGAAGGTGATAAGCCAGACGAAAAAAGTACCTTGGTCGAAAGAGTAACGATCTTTCACCTTAAAAATACAACCGTCAAGAAATGCGGACATGGGTTCAACTGGGGTAAAATTTTCCGGAGGTCAAATAGTCCCCCATTCGGTTCTCCGGGCGGGGACTACTTCAGGGAACCCATGCCAAAGGCTCAAACACAGGGACATGTTCCTAGGAACATGGAATGTTAGGACTTTATACAATAGCGGGGCACTAGAGATATTAACACGGGAATTAGATAAATCGCCCTTGGATATAGTCGCTTTACAGGAAGTTAGGTGGCCAGGAGAAGGTAGTCAGGAATCAGGAAACTTTGCATTATACTACGGGGGTGCAGACAGACCTGCATTTGGAACGGGTTTTTTAGTCAGAAGGAGGATCCTGTCCGCTATCCGAGATATTAAGTTTGTCAGTGATAGGATATTACACATAATTCTAAAGGGTAAACAACATGATTTTACAATTGTAAATGTACATGTCCCCACAGAAGATAAAGATGACAAGATCAAGGATGAGTTCTATGAAGAATTAGAATGCTTATTTGATAGCCTTTCACGATATCATATGAAAATTATCTTAGGAGATTTTAATGTAAAAGTGGGGCGGGAAGATATATTCAAACCAACAATAGGCAAATTCAGTCTTCATGAAGATAGTAACGACAATGGGGTTAGATTAGTCACCTTTGCCTCATCAAAGAATCTCATTGTTAAGAGCACAACATTTCAGCATAAGAATATTCATAAATACATCTGGACATCTCCAGATGGCAAAAATCGGAACCAGATAGATCATGTATTAGTGGACAAACGCTGTCACAGTAGCATCATCGATGTTAGATCAGTTAGGGGGACAGACTGCAATTCGGATCATCATCTGGTCAGGGTGAAAATCAGACAACGGCTATCGCTTATGAGAGGAACAAACGCTAAAGATGATTGTGTAAAATGTGAATTAAAAAACTTGAAAAATGATGAAATGCGGCAAGAATACCAAATCAAAATTGCTAATAGATTTGAAGTACTGGAATCTTCAGATGACAATGTGGCAAACGAAGAAGAAACTGACATAAATAAAGAATGGGAGGTTATAAGAGATACTATTAAATTGTCAGCATCAGAAAGCATTGGTTGTTTAAAAAAGAGGCAAAACAAGAAATGGTTTGATGAGGAATGTGCCGACATTGTAAAGAAAAGAAAGCTAGAAAAAATAAAATGGTTACACGAGCCAAATGAGGTAAATTAGAGCAATTGGGTAGTATTAGACGGGAAACCACCAAGTTACTAAAGAGTAAAAAGAGGGAATATTTGAGAGAGAAGATTAATGATCTTGAAATGAATGCAAAAAATAGGAACATTACAGAATTATATCAGGGAATTAGTATAGAGAAGAAAGGGTTTCAGGCTAGAACAAACATAATTCGGAATGAAAATGGGGATATGATTGCAGATTCCAGGAGTATATTAAATAAATGGAAAAGTTACTTTAATCAGCTATTAAATGTACATACAGAACAGGACATTGAGGAGGATAATTTACAGACAGCAGAAATGCTAGTCGCAGAACCAAGTGCATTAGAGGTTGAAATGGCGATAGAAAAATTGAAGATGTATAATGCATCAGGTTCAGATGAGATCCCAGCAGAACTGATAAAATCAGGGGGAGAAAAATTGATGGACAAAATACGCTAATTGCTTAGTAAGATTTGGGAAAAATAAGCTCTTCTAGATGAATGGAAGGAATCAATTATCGTACCAATTTATAAGAAAGGAGATAAAACTGATTGCAACAACTACAGGGGCATCTCATTACTTTCAACTTCGTACAAAATTCTTACAAATATATTAGTAAGCAGACTTACTCCCTATATTGATGACATTCTAGGAGATCATCAATGTGCATTTAGAAGAAACAGGTCTACAACAGATCAGATTTTTAGTATAAGACAGATTTTAGAAAAGAAATGGGAATATAATGGTACTGTACATCAACTATATGTAGACTTCAAAAAAGCATATGATTCAATTAAGAGGGAGAAGTTATATAGTATCCTGTTGGAGTTCGGAATTCCTAAAAAGTTAGTTAGACTTATACGAATGTGTCTAAATGGCACAAAGAGTAGGGTGCGTGTAGGCAAACAGTTTTCGGACACTTTTGAAATCCAGAATGGGTTGAAGCAAGGAGATGCACTATCTCCTCTACTATTTAATTTTGTACTAGAGCATGCCATTAAATCTTTAGAGAATGAGGAAGGCTTACAACTCAATGGTATTAATAAGCTGTTAGTTTATGCTGATGATGTAGTATTATTGGCCGATAGCGAGGAGATACTAAAGGACAACACGCACACACTATTGAGTAACACTAAGAAATTAGGACTGGAAGTAAATATCAATAAAACTAAATATATGGTCACACGTAGAAATACATTATATAATGGAAATGGACAGCTAATGACAAATGAGGGAAATTTTGAGGAAGTGGCTGAATTCAAATACCTAGGAACAATAATCACAAATAGGAATGAGATGCACAAAGAAATTAAACATAGGCTCAATTCTGGAAATGCGTGCTATTATGCATTGCAGAGACTCTTGATGTCCCAACTCCTTTCAAAAAACGTTAAACTGAAAATATATAAAACTATTATTCTACCAGTTATATTATATGGATGCGAAACATGGACTCTTACTTTAAGGGAGGAAAGGAGATTACAAGTATTTGAGAATAAAGTTCTTAGGAAAATTTTTGGACCAAAGAGAGATGAACAGACAGGTGAATGGAGAAGACTACATAACAATGAACTACATGGTCTTTATAGGAAGCCAGATATGATAAGAACAGTTAAGTCTCGTAGACTGCGATGGGCAGGACATGTTGCACGTATGGGGAATGAAAGACTTGCATGGAAGCTTCTTGTAGGAAAGCCAGAGGGAAAACGCCCAGTTGGTAGACCAAGAATGAGGTGGGAGAATAACATTAACTATGATTTGAGGGAAGTAGATTATACAGGGAATGATTGGAAAACATTAGCTCAGGATAGGGATGTATGGAGAGCTCATGTCCGCGCTGCCATGGACCTACGGGTTCGATAGTGCCAGTGAGTAAGAGTAAGTATCTCACCCAATTATGGAGATGCTAGGGACCTCTAAACCTACATGAAAACTTTTCCAAATTTTAAATCATATGCGAATTGAGTTTGGCTGAAATTATTTCTGGTCTTCTACATTGTCATATCGTAATTTATATGTGTAGTAAATTTGTGTTGAAATCGCTCCATTCGTCGGAGAGTTACGCCTGCTCATGTACAGACATGCATAGGCCTACATTACATATGATCTGATATTTTTCCAATCTCCCCAGTATAATCTACTTATCTCAAATCATGGTTAATATTATTTTCCCTCCTCATTCTTGGTCTACCATCTGGACGTTTTCCCTTTCGTTTTCTATGCCCCTCTATCGTTCCACATTCGTGCTACATTATATATATATATATATATATATATATATATAAGAAAGATTTCTTGGGTTTTCCGCGTCAAAGATGCAAGATTGGCCTCTGGTCACTCATTCCGGCGTTTCGACATGATTCCACATGTCATTATCAAGGAATGAATCATTATCATCATTCCTTGATAATATTGAAACTTCGGAATCAGTGGCCAGAGGCCAACTTTGAATCCATGACGAGGAAAACCCCAAGAAACCTTTCTTAATCATACTTATACCAGCGAAAATATACAACATACATATGTGTGTGTGTATGTGTGTGTGGACTGCATAAAATAAATAAATTACGAATATTTTTTTCGGAAATCTCCCCATATTTATTAAGAAAAACTATTTAACAAATTGTACAGTATTTAAAATTATATATATATATGGTATGATAAGAAAAATAAATGCCTGGACGGGATTCGAACCCGGATCTCTGAATCTCTGAGTCTGTACCTCAGCGTGATATCCATTACACTACCAGGCGAATCCAATTCAAACACTTATTTTTCTTATATGTTCTCCATGGAGAATATAATACATATATAAGAAAAATAAGTGTTTGAATTGGATTCGCCTGGTAGTGTAATGGATATCACGCTGAGGTACAGACTCAGAGATCCAGGTTCGAATCCCGTCCAGGCATTTATTTTTCTTATCATACCATATTAAGCTTGCATTGCTCAATGTTAAACTTTTAATTATAACATCTATAAAACGTCACTGCTATAAGGTAAAATTATTCTCTTTAATTTGCTTACTTGTTATAGTCAGCTACTAGATGGCAGTGAAGACCGAGTTCTCGCGACATCTAGTAATAATGGAGAATATAATACATATATAAGAAAAATAAGTGTTTGAATTGGATTCGCCTGGTTGTGTAATGGATATCACGCTGAGGTACAGACTCAGAGATCCGGGTTCGAATCCCGTCCAGGCATTTATTTTTCTTATCATACCATATTAAGCTTGCATTGCTCAATGTTAAAGATTTAATTATAACACAGACAGACACACACACACACACACACACACACATATATATATATATATATATATATATGTGTGTGTGTGTGTATGTGTGTGTATTAGGCGGATGGTTAATATCTGTCATAAGGGCATCTCGTTTGAATTCAGTCAATTCTTAAATCCTTGATTTTTAGTTAAACGTCTATTCCAATTTAATAATATATTCTAGACGTAAACGTATACAGAGTTTCATTACTATTGAATTCTAGCCTCGGTTTCTTGGTGTAACTTAATACAGGAAAATACGTCATATAACTGCACAATAAAAATAACGTAACAGTTCACAGATAGTAAGGTTACAGGAGTACTAAACAAATAGACCCTATACTGGTGAAACAATAACATTGTGAGTGGGAAGCCGCATTGTTCTAGAATTAATCAATCGGTATTGTGGTCAGAGATGGGGGAACTACACACCCCAGGAGGTGCATTTACATTACTTGTGCGTGTGCACGAAACAGCCGCTATTTGCGGACTGTTCCACCAGCACAGATAGCATTTTATATGATGTAAAGGTATGAAGATTATCGGGTATTGGCTTAAGGAAATAACACTCAGGTGTAGAGATAGGTAAAGTACTGTATTTCATACAACTTTGAATTATAATCTAGAGGATACAACTTTTTAACATGCTCATTGAAGATGTGATCTAGATATTCCATCGTTGCAATTCAAACAGTGGATTCGGGTTCGATACTCAGTCAGATTCTGGTTAATTGATGCTTGTCCCTGGTCATTGGTAGGCATATATTTATTTAATTTTTATATTATCAACGTTTTATCTTTTATTTGTTAAATTGGCTAATGCCCGGCTTGCACTGCTACGCCTAAATAAATTAAAATAATTTTCTGTTTAACTGAATAAATAAGAAGAAAGATGATTATAAATGTATATCTAAATTATTTTTAGGTACTGCGTGCCGATTACGTGGCGTTGTCCTGGAATGTTATTGGCATCAATGAGCTGAAAGACAAAGTTTATGATTACGAGTTATCCATAAAAGATAGACATATCCTGTCGCGGATTATTTTTATAGTGTTTTTTTGAGATATTCAATTCTGCATACATTAATTTGGTACATTTGTGATGGTTTAGGCAGCGTAAGCTATTAAGCGCCCAAAAAAGTTAATATTTTATTGCACTGATACTTTTTTTTTTAGCTCCGGCCCTATAGTATGTGCGGTAATATGTTATGTACGGTACATACATTAATTGACCCACAACAATTACCTAAATGATGGTAAAAACCCAATTGAAATTGGTCAAGTACTTTTTGAGTCCATAAAGGACAAACAGACTCACGCTCATATTTATATATAAAGATTAGATTCACTGGCATTATCGAACCCATAGGTTCATGGCCAAGCGTACATAAGCTCTGCATACATCCATATCCTCAGCTAACGTTTTCCAATCATCCCCTTATAATCTACTTCCCTCAATCCTCAATCTTCTTTCGTAGTAGACTCTGCCCACTCCTGGAATTTACTCCCTCAATATATCAGTTGACACCTTCAATTCAAGGTTACACAATTACTTGTGTTAAATAACCAATTTGATTCTACAATGAAATTTATCCTATGTAATTAGATCACTTATCATCCTATCTTGTACATTTTATTCATTAAATCTAGGTCAAATCGACATGTATTGTAGATAATAATTGTATTGTAGGCAGGTATGTATGTAATTATTTATGTTTATTGTATTTTAAACCGGTCAGCAGAGGATTTATGAAACGCTGGGTCTCATACATATTTTTAACCATAAAAGGACATGGAGAGCCTCCCCGGATGAAGTGATCAATTATTCAATGGCAGGATCACCTGCGAGAAAACGCGACAATTTAAGAAAGACACCATTCACTCATGCGTTCATACTAAACAAGGCGAATATGATAGCCACATGGTGTTCAGTGACTATTCGGATCTTACAGTTTCCAACATTTATTTTACAATAGAGGAAATCCTCATCCGGGAAACTTGTCCCGGCCGCAGATTAAGCCCGCACCGCTACGTCTCAGGCAACGAATTAACCCGAGACCACGGCGGTGGACAATTATATTAACTTAGAGAATAATAATATTTGTCCTCCATTACAAACCGACACTATGATATATCAAGACAATGTAAAAAAAAAACTGCCACTTTTAACTAAGGTCCAGCGCCAAATCTCTCATTTAAACTACAGGGAAGTAACACAACTTCTGGCTTCGATGGATTGGATAATCCTCATAACCTGCAGTCCGAGCTCGCCCCGCCTCACTCCACTCCGCTCTAGTCAAGTAGTGAGTCCATCTGCTTCGCATAGTGCGTTACAATAGTTGAATTCTGGCTTCTATTTCTGGGCCTTGCAGTTAAAATCGGCAAATAATTATTTAGATATGGCCTTGGCACATCACAATGCTTCTGTAGAGAAATTTCAAGTTAGGTTTCGGCATGCAATGGTCGACAGTTCCCTTGTGAGGGATATATATATATATATATATATATATATATATATGAGTTTAAAGGTTAATTATGAAAGCAGAAATGTTTTACCTTGGTCCCACACCGTAGCCAAGTGGAAAGCAAGAGGCCTTGACGTAGAGCTACGGGACCTGCGCTGGTTCGGGTATCCATGGGGGAAGATATTTTTAATGGAATTTCGGCCAGTATGGGACTGGTGTCCAGCCAGCTTGGTGAGGAATATGCATAGCTATATTAAGTGGCGGCTCCAGGTTGAAAAAAAGTCAGCTATAACGGCTGGAGGACCCGACATGCTGACCACATGTCAACCCCCACACTGACAGGATGATCGTTTGACTCTATGATTAACACATGTAGATGGGAGGTGAGCAGTCAGCTAGTTAGGCCAAGGGCCTTCTAGGTCTGTCGCGCCACGGAGTTTAGTTTAGTTTTTCACCTTACCTTGACATAAATCGTTTATATGCGATGACGTACTGGCCGTGTTAACACAGAAATGTTTTGCATACCTCGCATTTTGAGATTCTTCACCTTTTTCATAAGCAATGCCACGAGTGATTTCCAAATTATCGATAAATTCACGACTCACCAAGTGAGGAGTGAATTTATCTAGAGAATTTGGAAATCAAGAGTGGCATTTGTTAGGACTATTTAAAGAATAAAATTAAGCTGTATACTCACAAATCATTATTTAAATACAGTTATGTAATATATATATATATATATGTAAACGGCGATATTTGAAAACAAATGAAATACGTTTGTTGTTTCATTTGTTCATCATTGCAACCAGATCATATTATTTATTGCCAAAGGATATCAATATTCCTATTAGGTTCGTCTTCCGGGCATATAGGCCGTGGTCCAGTCGTTCTTCTACTCGACGTTTCGTCTACTACTGCGGTAGACATCTTCAGGAGATACTGCGTGCTCTCTGTGAACTCCTCAACAGTCGGCTGCAGACTGGCTGGTCGTTGGAAACTCCCTCCCTATTTATAGGCACGCCCCTGGTGGAGAGGCGGTTTCCTGCGCGGTCCGTGTTGCGTGCTGTTTTGTCCAGGCTGTCGCTAGCAGAAGTCATAGGCTTCGTTGTCGTATTGTGCAGTGCCGGGATCCAGATTTTGTTTATCTTCATGGTTTCTTCTTTTTTGTTAAAGGAATTTTTGTGTTTATATATTTCAATGGCTTCTCTGTACAGTCTGGTGTAATAAATGTGATGTTTGGGACAATACCTGTGTTTCTTCGAATCTTATTATATGTTCTTGGTTGTTCATCCAGTGTTCCGCTACGGCTGATTTTTCCTTTTGTTTTAGTCTGCAATGCCTCTTGTGTTCTTGCAATCTTGTGGTAACCATTCTTTTTGTTGTGCCGATATAAACCTGTCCACAACTGCAAGGGATGCGATATATACCGGCAGTACTTAACGGATCTCTTGTATCTTTGGCTGGGCGCAGTATATTGCTGATTTTTTGTGTTGGCTTGTAGGTTGTAGATATGTTATATTTATTTAATATTCGACCAATTCTCTCCGTTATAGTCTTGATATCAGCCGTAGCGGAACACTGGATGAACAACCAAGAACATATAATAAGATTCGAAGAAACACAGGTATTGTCCCAAACATCACATTATTACACCAGACTGTACAGAGAAGCCATTGAAATATATAAACACAAAAATTCCTTTAACAAAAAAGAAGAAACCATGAAGATAAACAAAATCTGGATCCCGGCACTGCACAATACGACAACGAAGCCTATGACTTCTGCTAGCGACAGCCTGGACAAAACAGCACGCAACACGGACCGCGCAGGAAACCGCCTCTCCACCAGGGGCGTGCCTATAAATAGGGAGGGAGTTTCCAACGACCAGCCAGTCTGCAGCCGACTGTTGAGGAGTTCACAGAGAGCACGCAGTATCTCCTGAAGATGTCTACCGCAGTAGTAGACGAAACGTCGAGTAGAAGAACGACTGGACCACGGCCTATATGCCCGGAAGACGAACCTAATAGGGATCAAGACGCCGGCCGTGAAAGCCTACAGTTATACGATATCAATATTGTCACATTGCACCCTAGTGGAGAAAACATGAAACACATCAAACTGTTTATAACCTACATTATGAGTCACTGCAAAATAATGCTCTGACCTATTCAAAATGTTAAAAGGGGGAGCTTGATTTTATTGTGATAAAAATAAATTCATAAAATGCGATGAAAAACGACTGTGATTGGTTGTAAATCAAAATTCATTGAAACGCGATTGGTCATTGACTCCCATTTGGAGCATGAGTTAAATAGTCTCCATAGGCCTAATTATAGGCAACACGATGATGAACAGATTCTGTGATTTTACCGAGTTGTTTACTAAAACAATAAATGAACAACCTATAATGTCGATTATAATATATAGTTCGATGTATTTAATTATTTCTTCACTAGGGTGCATTCTTACAATATAGCGATCCTATTTGGCAATAAATAATATGATCAAGTTGCAGTGAATATACATAACCTCACATTTTTATTTGTTTTCAAACATGGCCGTTTACATTAAATATCATACAAATATTTTTAAATACCGGTAATTATATTTAAATAATGATTTTTGAGTAAATATCATAATTTTATTCGTTAAATAGTCTTAACAAATTACACTCCTGATTTCTAAATCCCCTAGATAAATCAACTTGTCACTTCCTGATTCGTGAATTTATCGATGATTTGGAAATCACTGGTGACATTACTTTAATAATAAAATTGTATAACACATCAATAAAACCCAAATCACTAAACAAAATATTAAAATAGTCAACGTGTTTCGATAGCGAGGCTATTATTATCAAGACTAGTTATTAATTGAATAAAAAAAAAGGCTAAAATATACAAACACAAAATCAGTCACAATTCTAATTACGTCATGACTGACAGTTTTAAATTACTTATTGACATCATCAAAATAATACTCATTTCCTTTAATTACAGAAAAGAGGGCGCTGGCTGCAATAGAACCCGTCATTGTTCATAATTATTTCTTTGTTTTTATAAATCTCCAAACTCTCAAAGATGGCCCGGAATTTTAATCAAAACTATCCACAGTAATTTATAGGGTGACATTTACTGTTAAATATTTTTTTTGTTCAATGCCACCTGTTTGTCATTCGACATTTCAGGTGTTCTATCCTGGAATTGGCATATTGTAACCCACTTCTGAGGTTGGGCCGCCTGGAAGGCGGGGTTACGCTGCCCCAATGATATGATGGGTGATGACGATGGGTAATGATGCGCCAGGAGACGCCTTAAACCTAAACTTAATCTAATGAGGTGAATGTGATATTGATGATAATGATGGTCAGATTATCTTCGGGGACCGTTTGGGCCTTAAAGTATTCTGACATGTCTTACATGTGAGGAAATACCCCGAAAAAAACTTCACCTAGAAACATGTCCCAATCGGGAATCGAACCCGGATCCGCTGCGTGACAAGGCAGCACGCTACCTCGAGACCACAGCGGTGGACTTGTTAAATAAATTATATTAGTGAATTGTATAACACATTATCAATATAAATTGATTTTCTATAGTGCCAGTGTACAAGTTACTTACTACTATGATTTCTGTATTTTTAATGTTACATTATGTGTTTGCTCTGGTTGAGAGGTAGATCATTCCAAATGGCTTTAACTCAATATGGCTAAATAAATAAATACTACCGTGTTTTACGGACTATAAGACGCATCTTAATTTTTAAGCAATTTCTATACAAAATAACATTTTCACAATTTTTATTATTATATTGCAAAGCCAGACTGGGGGGAAAAAAAAAGTTTATAAAACCGTTCTGATCTTTAAAATCCCTGAAAAATCGTCATCTGAATATTCTCTTCTTCATCTTCGTCACCGTTATCCTCTTCATATATAAGATGGTCTTCACTGCCATCGAGGGCGTTACTTACGCCGCACTTCTTGAAAGAATTAACAATAGTGTCTTCTCTCACTCTAGATCACGACTGTTGTATCCACTGACACACTATTGTTATCTGTATGTCGTTTTAAAGATCCCTTCGGCATGAATTCATGTCGGGTTTCGTTCATTATCCATATGTTCAAGTTCACTGGCACTGTAGACTGCAATGACGCATCATAGGCTAGACAGTGTTCTGAGTTTGTGAAGGCGGGGCGGGAGGGAGATTGCGTTAGCAAGCTTGTGAATCTCCGCAACTCATGTTCGTCGCATCGGTGCACTGCAGCTGCCAGTTGAATCCAATATTGCAAGATAGAGATAATTCCCGCGGGATCAAATATATGGTCAGTTTTAAGACTGGCGGGAATTTTAAATCAAACATTGGACATTTTTATATTAATTTCGAATATAAGACGCACCTGAATTTTGGAGGCAATTTTTCGAAGAAAAAAGTGCGTCTTATAGTCCGTAAATACGGTAAATTATAATAGAAAGGAGTTATATTTGAAGTATCAAAAAACCTTTTGATCTAAAATCTCAAACGAGAACATGAAGCCACCTTTTAAATATTTCACACGTGATTAATAGGTTTAAAGTAAACGCGTCACCTCTATAATGTAGATTAATTAGAATGATTGGCTCTTCAGTCAACGACATTATGACTAACAGCAACCGTTCAGGGAAAACTCTTCTTCTTCTTCTTCCTTCCAAGTATTAGGCCAAGGCCTGTTACGATCCTATAGAAAATTTTCCCTCCAGCGTCTTCCGGAAAATTCTCGTATAAGACTTGAAAGCATAATAATAGTCCCTTCGATTGGTTGCTGGCCAAAGGAAGGCAAGATCAGTGATGGGGCTGCCATCTTATAGCCTCTGGTCAGGCTTTTCTGGAGAAGAAAAGAAAATAAAGGAAAGAAGAAATGGAAGAAAGGAAAGACTCCCTAGCCCTCGGATGCCCTAATAGCGTTGGGGTCGAAAAAACAAGAGTTAACCAAGAGAGGTTAGATAGTAAAGTTAAAAGAGTGCAAAACACAAGTAAGTGGAAGAAATGTTTTGCTCAGCTTGGGCACCTTGTGGTCGCCATCCACATATTCCCTAGATGAGGACCCCTGAGGGGAGGGAAAACTCTATTAACCTGAATCTCTAATTAACTTGGACAATTTTCTGTTTATTCTGTGTACCACTTGCTATGAAATGCTACAACATTCACAAATTATGCTCACCCTTTGTAGGTATTTTATATGCCTCACGATACCTGAGAATTACAAGAGATAACATTTCCAGAGAGCATTTTAAACTCTGGGATATACACATACTTTTTTTTGTTGAGCACACAAGAACATGGATAACCTTCCTGAAAGGCATCTCCGAGACAGAACATTTTATAAGTTCACACTAAAGAAGGCGAATGATGCCCAGATGATGTTAGATTATTCTATGGACCTAAATTGTTCCTGAAATGTTTCTAAAAGATGGGGAAACGCTTCGTAAAGAAAACTCACCCAGAAAATGTGTCTCAACAGGAGATCAAACTCAGGCCCGCTGCTTCTGAGGAACGACATTATCACTAGACCACAGAGATGGACACAAAAACCACAAATTTAAAAAAAATGAATAGACCAATTACATAGTATCCCTGTTAAATGTAGGCTAATATAAATGGCTTCATATGTCTTCAGAAGACTGAATACAATCATCGTCGTCGTCATCACCATCATCATTATTATCATCATTATTATTTTCACCATTATCATTATCATAATTACCGTCATTATCATTATCAATATCTATCTATCTATCTTCGGGTTTTTACAGCTGCTGCCGTCTTCCCGTGCCAAACCTCCAAAGCCTACGGTCTTGGGCATCTTCGATGCTTAGCCCTCTAGCTTGCATTACTGTCTTCATGTTTTCCCTCCAAGTTAACCTTGGTCTTTCTCTTTTCTTCTTTCTGTTCGGATGCCATTCATATAGTTGCTTGGGCCATCGCTCATCTTCCATTCTTAAAACATGTCCTAACCACTTTAATTCCTTCTCCTCAATTCTTTCAATTATGCTTTCGTCTGCTTCCATTATGTTTCTAATTTCCTTATTTGTGACACGTTCTAATTTAGACTTTCTGGCACTTCTTCGTAAATAATCCATTTCTAGAGCTATTAGTCTATTCTTGTAGTATTTATTGATTGTCCATACCTCACTTCCGTACATTGCAACAGATTCCACCAATGGTTTACCAATATATTTTTTTGTGTCTTTCCAAATATGCTTATCCCACCATATGGAATTTAATGATGATATTATTTTGCTACTCAATTCAATTCTATGTTTTATGTTCTCTTTTCCTATACCTTCGATGTTATCCATAATTATTCCCAAATATTTAGTTTGTTTCACTTGCTTTATTTGGATTCCTTCTTCCGATATTAAATTTTCTCTTTCGTTGCTATTTATTGCCAGATATTCTGTTTTTTGTAAATTTACTGTGAGACCCCATGATTCGTATGTGTTTTTCAACCTTTTTATCATGAATTCCATATCAAAGTTATCTTGCGCTAAAACCAGTTGATCATCGGCAAATTGTAATGTCATCAAAAATCTGTTGCCTATTGGGATCCCCATACCTTTGTTTCCATTTCGTTAATATAAATTCTACATAAATATTAAATAAAATTGGTGATAGACTGCACCCTTGTTTCAATCCCTTTTGAGGTTTTTATAGGATTAGACATTATATTTCCCATTTTAACATAAGCGGAGTTATCTTTATAGATTTGTTTAATAATTTCTATTAGGTTTCTGTCAATATTGTATTTCTCCAATACTTCCCATAATTTGTTCCTCAGAATTGAGTCATAAGCTTTCTCTAAATCTATCATTATCAATATCATTATCATTATTATTATTGTTATTATTATTATTATTATTATTATTATTATTATTATATGCAGGAGACAAGCAAAATAGTTTGTTATCTCGTTAATCATCTTATCTTAACTTCAACACTAACTTGCAACGAAATTCAGGATACACCGTGGCAAACAACTTCAACAAGATATAGATTGAATAACCACTTCATAAATGCGCTGGCACCGTTTATATCGGTATTAGAGACATGTCAAAATGAAATAAGTCTTTAGGGAATTTTTAACTTCTTCACCATTATAAAATAATCACTTCATGTACAGAAACAAAAATAGGGGTACGCGTCCCCCATAGTTCCTCCTGAAAACATAAAACTGATTACAAATAATATTATTAATGTAATCAGTTTATGATAGTATACCAGGAGAATTATTATAGAAAGCATTGGAAAAGGCAAATATTAATGAACAAATTGTACATATAATAAAAAAAATACTCTAATAACAAAATGTAGAGTTAAATTGGGCTCAGAACTAACACAAGAGTTGATAACTACAAAAGGGTTATTACAAGGGTGCACAATGTCACCGACATTATTTAAAATATACATAGATATTGTATTACAGGAATGGTCAAAGAAATGTAAACCAAAGGGATTAAAATTAAAAGAGAATAAATACATACATAACTTATTATTCACAGATAATCAAGTGGTAGTCACTTCAGGATTTGAAGATGCAAACTGTATATGGGTAGGATACTACAGGAAGATTACTCAAAGTGAGGTTTAACAATTAATTATAATAAAACAATACATGGGCACAGATCTTTCCGAGGAATTAGAAATAAATGGAACAAATATTAAAACAGTAGAATATTTTAAGTATTTGGGATCAATAATTCAAAAAGATGGATCACCTGAATTAGACATCCAAAAAAAAAGTAATAGTGACAAAGAAAGTTATTGGCGTATTACATTATATTTTATGGAGTAAGCACATAATCAAGAGGACTAAATTATTATGTAACACAATTGTGAAAGGTATTTTATTATATGGCGCGGAAACATGTACATTGAAGCAAAAACACAGAAATAAATATTAGTCATAAGTAATACCACGAGTGATTTCCAATTTATCTAGAGAATTTGGAAATCAAGAGTGGCATTTGTTAGGACTATTTAACGAATAAAATTAAGCTGTTTACTCACAAATCATTATTTAACCGTAGTTATTTTAAAATATGTATATATTTAATGTAAACGGCGATGTTTGAAAACAAATGAGAAACGATAGGTACGCTTCATCTGCTTCTTTTGTTTGTCACTGCAACCAGATCATACTATTTATTGCCAAAGGAACGCAATATTGTAAGAATGCTCTCTAGTGGAGAAAAAATTAAACACATTCAAACTGTGGTATTAATTCATTTCTGATGTCCTATGATGTAAATATGACAATTATATTTTTCTCGAATGTTATTAACTTACCTGGGAAAAAATACATTTAAGAAAGTGCTTTTTTTTTTTTTTTGGTGGTATAATCAATTGCTACAAATGTTTTTATATTAACTCACGTATGCGCTATGTGTTGACATTCATGCACTATATATACAATCTGGTAGCCGTATATCTTAGAGAGTCAGTCACTGCAAAATAATGCTATGAGCTATTCAGAATGTTAAAAGGAGGTGCTTTCTTTATTATGATAAACTTTAGTTGGTAAATTCTAGGCGAAACACGACTGTGATTGGTTGTAAATCAAAAATCATTGAAACGTGATTGGTCATTGACTCCCATTTGGGGCATGAGTTAAATAGTCACAGAAATTGACTTTTTAAGAAGATCGGCAACAATATCAAAATTAGATAAAATAAAAAATAATACAATAACAGAAACAATTATTGTAGAAAAGGATATTGTACAAGAGATTGAAGAAACCCAACTAAGATTATATGGACATATAATGAGAAGAAGGGACACAGAAACAAACAAAGAAATACTGAAATGGATACCGCCTGGAAAAGGGAAACATAGTAGACCAAAGCCAACATGGATAAAGGGAATTCAAGACAACATGAAGAAGAGAAATATGACAGAAGCAGATACACAAGATCGGGAAGTGTGGAAGAAAATAAATTGTATATTTTGGTTGAGGATACTGTGTAAATAACAGAAACAATCCTGAAATAAAAAATAATAAAGTAATCTGATCACAATTGAGGACGCCACATTAAGAACTGCAGAAATGAGATTCACGCGCCGAACTGCTGGATATACTCTACTAGACTATCAGAAGAATCAAGATAGTTTAAAGGAACTCCACAGAGAACTTTGGAGGAAAATATATCCACCTACCTACCTACAGAAACAGATGGCTGCAAAATGTACCCCGAATGTCACTAACTAGTTTAAAGGAAATCCACATACAACCTTTGGAAGAAAATATTTCCACCTACCTACCTACGGAGACAGATGGCTGCAAAATGAATCCCGAATGTCACTAACTGGGATCCGTACTACTGTTCTTCGGTATCGCACACGAGGACAACGACGATCTGGACGTTCACAAAAACAACTGTTAGACCCTGTCTAGTTGAGACAGTAACAGGTCAACATTGTCCTATATTCATGAATGGTGAATGATGGCTAGAGACACACAATAATTGGAAATTTTAGTTAGTCAATAATAGAAGTGATTTAAGTTTCTTTTTTCAATGCCATCACATTGGCCTTCTCTCCTGGCATTGGCGAAATTGTACCTACATCTGATTTTGGGGCTTCTGGAGACGGAGTTAAATTTTCCAACGATATGATTGATTATATATGATAATGAAGCATGAGGTCTGTACTTAAACCTAACTTAATCTAAATTTCAGACCATGGGTTAATGTAGAAATAATTCATTTTTTGGAAAAAGTACTATAGTTTGTACGGGTAATCAAGTCGGGGCCTCATGAAGTGTAGCAATAAACTCTAACCACAAGAGTATGAAGCTGGTCAAGAACTTGTTTAAGTATGCATGATTTTAAACAGACATTTATACTAATTAAAATTACATTAATATTAATACAGGCTTTCCATTTTACAGCAGTTTGCCTTTGATTCCTGCTTTCCAGAGATTCCTATCTTCCCATTGTCCATCTTCCATACCCCTTTTCATCATGGCATCATATATTCCCTAATACCATGCTCTTCTACTTCTTCCCCTTCTCCTTCTGCCCGGTACCATCCAATCCAACACCTGTTTAGGCCACTGGTCTTCCGGCATCCGTTGTACATGTCCATACCATTGTAGAGCTCTCTTTGTTATCCTATCGATAACAGTTTCTTGTGCATCCATTTCTTGTCTGATATATGTATTTCGAATATGTTGTAGCCTGGATATTCTCATACTTCTCCGTAATCCATCCATTTCTGTCGCCAGGATTCTTTTCTGCATCCTTTCATTTATTGTCCAGTTTTGTGATCCAACCTCAGTGGTCCACGTCCCGAGGGGTGGGCAACGGGAAGTACGGAATAGCCTATTGGGGTGATGTACGGTGGAGACTAGTTTCCCCGTGACCGCTACGGTAGCCGAGAAGGCCCAATAGGAATCCCGAAAACCGGCAAATGAGGCTCTGGTTAGATCCCCCAAATGCGGGGGTTGGCGAAGGGCTGACAACCCGTTCCATAAAAAATAATTGTTACGTTTCCTGCAAAGAGAGATAACGCCGGACAGATCAACAGGCATAGACTTTGGCTAAGAAAGAGGACAATGATTTTGGCAACTTTGGAACATACAAGGTTGGAATACTAAGAATAATGACTAATTAAAATACTGTTATATAAAGGAAAAGAAGATAAACCGACAATTAATCTGCAGATGAAGTAATTACAAAAATAATATAATTAATTTTGTTTTAAAATAAGCTAATACGGGTTCCTACTTAGGAGCAGAAAAGATTGCGATTATTTGAGAATGATGTTCTTAGGACAATTTTTGGACCAAAAAGAGACGAATAGAGAGGCAACTGGAGGATACTTCATGACAGTGAACTACATTATATTTATAAGAAAACAGATGTAATAAATACAGTTAAGTCTCATAGACTGCAATTGGCAGGACATGTGCTACGAATGGGGAATGAAACAGCATTGGAAGCTTCTTATAGGAAAACCAGAAAGAAAACACCCAGTTGGTCGACAAGAATGAGGTCGGAGAATAACATTAACCGTGATTTGAGGGAAGTAGATTTTACAGGAATTGATTGGAAAATATTAACTCAGGATAGGGCCGTATGGAGGGTTTTTGTTCGCGCGGTTCTGAACTTATGGGTTCGATAGTGCCAGTGAGTTTGTTAGTAATTAAAATAAGCTAATAATATCTAAATATAAATTATTCGCATCTACAATTCTAACTAGGAAACGTTTAGATGACACATATAAGTAAATTTTGTGGTGTACGATTAATTTTAATATTGTTTCTATCAAGTTATGTAGATAGGAAATAACACTATGAGGTTCTTTAATATTGTTTATTTTTTATTATTTCACTCACCTCATACTTCATAATTCATAGCAGACCCTGGGTTTCTTCACATAATTTGTGACATTGTCAATGCTGCGTCACGTTCACAACTGACGTCCAACGGCCTTCTATCCTGCAGACTGACCTCCGCGCCATCTGGTGGCCGACCGAAGAATTTCCAAATCAGTCCTCTTTCTTTATAACCGGGTATTTCAAAATTCATAGTTGTATTTTCATTCTTGCATATGTAATTTTTTTCCCAAATTGTGAGTTCCTTCGGTTTTTCCAATTGTTTAAGTAATTTTGTTTTGGTTTCTATTCTATGTTTCTATGTTTTCCTTAAGGAATCTAAATACAAGATTAAAAGAACACCTCAGAAATGTTAAAAATGGGGAAACCGAAAAATCTGCAATAGCTGCACATGCCTGGTCAGAAAAACATAGAATAGAAACCAAAACATAATTACTTAAACAATTGGAAAAACCGAAGGAACTCACAATTTGGGAAAAAATTTACATATGCAAGAATGAAAATACAACTATGAATTTTGAAATACCCGGTTATAAAGAAAGAGGACTGATTTGGAAATTCTTCGGTCGGCCACCAGATGGCGCGGAGGTCAGTCTGCAGGATAGAAGGCCGTTGGACGTCAGTTGTGAACGTGACGCAGCATTGACAATGTCACAAATTATGTGAAGAAACCCAGGGTCTGCTATGAATTATGAAGTATGAGGTGAGTGAAATAATAAAAAATAAACAATATTGTTTCTATCAACCTGTTTATATATATACATACACACATATATATATATATATATATATATATATATATATTTACAATCTATGTTGAGCTATAGACTCTTCCTAGTCAGGAACCACTATACCAAGTTAATTTAGTTACCTTATTTGCCCACTGATGTCATGAATGACACACGGCTAAACACACCGATTCAGTAAGTCATCTAGCAGGTAACTAAGGTATTACTAGGACGTTGAGGTCGGTAAATTTTGCTTACAGACCTCTTTATTCAGGCTTAAGGATCTTTTACGAGCCTGGAAATCTTCAAACTCGGAACCCACGCCTTAAAGTCCCTCCCGGAGGACTATCCCCTTGTATTTTTCAATCCTAAAAAATTAATCGATCCCGGCCGGGTTGGAACCCGCGACCGTTAGGGCCAGAGGCAAGGACCATAACCACTAGTCCACCGCGGCCGACTAAATATGTTTATAACTAACTAACTAACTCACTGACTATCGAAATCGTAGGTGCGTAGCCGCACTGTCATAAGCTCTCCATATATTCATATCCTGAGCTAATGTTTTCCAATCATCCCTTGCATAATCTACTTCCCTCAAATCATGGACAATGTTATTCTCCCAACTCATTCTTGGTCTACCAACTGGGCGTTTCCCCTCTGTTTTTCCCACAAGAAGCTTCCATACGCCTCTTTCATTTCCCATTCGTGCCACATGTCCTGCCCATCGCAGTCTACGAGACTTAACTGTTTTTATTATATCTGGCTTCCTATACATATGAGAAAGTCTAATTCTTAGGTATACTGTAGAAGCACAAAGGCAAGATGGAGGTGAAGTTATACTTGTACTTGTGATAATCGATTTGAGAATTTCATTTGTCTAGTGGGAGCGATAGGTTTAGTCGTAAACAAGTTAAGTACAGTAGTTCTAGTCTCTCTGACCTGGTCAACCACTTTTTAATCTACGGTAGGGCTACGTCTATTTTCGAAACAAAATTAATTCCATATTGTCGAAGCACACATATATAATGTTTTATAGTATATAACATTAGTACCAAGTTACTAGGCCGATATTAATTCAATATAATAGTACAGTAAAACTTGTTTAATCCGGAACGTGAATAATGCGGAAATCTGTCCAACGTGAACAAATATATTGGTCCCGGCGAAATAATAATAATTTCACGTGCATTTATTTTGCATAAAAGGAATCTGTCCAACGCGGAAACGGATGCAATATCTGCACAATTCATGAAAAAAATATAAAGCGGAAAGACAGAGAGATAAATTAGTTTCCACTTCATTGAATTCCAGTTAAGGCAAGAAAACAATAAGGAATGATTCCTACGGTCGCGTCGGGTGAAGTAGACATTCTACCTGTACCTGAAATTTTCTTTCGGCCTCACTGCACACCCGTTATGCGAAATACAGATACCTGTCTTACAAATAACCATTGCACTGTAAAATCTTTAATTAGTTTAAATTCTGAGACTGATATTTCACAGGTAGCGTTCTGAATTTACGGAATAAAGATAGCTAAAACGCATGTATCATTGTCATTAAACGAAAAAATAAAAGTGATTGAATATAAATCTCCTAATTTCCGGACCGATGCTCCAAACTCAAATTCTAGCTGTTGCTAAATCCCTAGAGAATAACGATTTCAAGGCATGTTCAGGTTGGTTGTGGATAATTTTAAAAGACGACATAATGTAGTGTGGAATGAAATTTGCGGGGAATCGAAGGATATGGATGAAAGTGCAGGTAGTGAGCGGAAACTGCATACTTTAATTTCAGGATACGCGCGTAAGAGACTTTTTTAACGCTGACCAAACGGGACTGTTTTTTCGCGCGTTACCGTCGAAATCGCTCCTACATACTATACTTTACTTTTCAACGGCAGTCGAACTACAATTAATCCAAGTACGTAAAAAGACATATACGGTACCTTATAATCGAAGATTATTAATAAATTTTAGTTTTTTATAATGCGGAATTGTCTAATATGGAAAAAATGGTACCTTGCGATTCCACTTTGAGCAAGTTTTACAGTAGTTAGCAAACTGTTTTAGAAAGCGGATTCCTTTGGATGTTAAAATACATTCACGGATCCTCAAAATAATCAAGGATTCGTTTTTGTCATTTGCGATAGGCGCGAATTATAGGCCTACTGGAAGAATCGCCAAGCTAAATATTTGATTTTTACAAGAATAAACCGTTTTATAAAAGAAAATGTATCACGAATTTTCAGAGAATTTGATTATTTATGCTAAATGTAGCCTATAGGTTTTTCTGAGTATATATATAAAAAAAAACATTTGTAAAGAGGTTCCGATGTTCGAGTCGGCAAGGATTTGTAATTAATATTTAATTTTAGGAAGTGATATTTTGAGGTTATTTTAATTATATTATTTTTATCTGATCATCTTACCCCAATATTAATGTTGATTTGTTCTTGGACATGTTTCAAAACAATTCTGTTTATCGTCAGACAAGTCTCGATAAGCTGACGATAAAACAGAATTGTTTTGAAATATGTCCCAGAAAAAATCAACATTCATATTGAGGTAAGATGATCAGACTAAAAATAATATAAGGATTTGTAAACTAGTCTATCACATCGACGTGGTGGGGGCACCGGGTACTCAATGAACCAGATGACTAAAACGGGGAAGTTTATCTTTGCTAACTTGCCGATTGGTTAGAGGTGAGAGGAAACTAAGAATAGTCCGCAACGTGGGAGACGTCAGCCAGAAGGTTGACATCGACCAAAAAGTCTGCAACAGTCTACGAGGCGACGTGATACCAGGCGATCATCACAACGGCTCAAGGGGCGGAAGCAGCAACCCTGTCTACAGGGGTTAATACTTAGATGCTCTGAGACAGCAGTCTGTCATTATCCTTACCCTGCACAGCGCTCGTAACGCGGTCAGGGGGCATTTATTACTACTGATTCATCTCAAAGCAAAGGCCGGATTGGATTTCAGGATATGACCACAGCAAGAAATATAAGAACAAAAATAGTGATAAACAATGTAATTATAGACCAAGTTCAGAATTTTAATTATTTAGGATGTCATTTAGGTAATGACAGAAATGTAGATAAACACACTAAAATACAACGATTCAATTATCTCTATCTGGCACACTTAAACGTACTTTATTGAATAAAACTAGAAAATAAACTTTTAAAATTTTACAAAGTATTGGCAGTTCCATTTCTTATCTATGAGTATCAAACCTGTTCTTTAACAAAGGCAGATAGTAAACAAATAGAGACTGCAGAAATGAAGATGCTGAGAGCAATAGCAGGATACCAAAGGACTGATAACAAGAAAAACGAAGATATAAGAACAGAACTTAATATAGTTGATCTCTGTGAAAGAATAAAATACTATCAAAATGCTTACCTTCAGCACGTATTACGAATGAATGAACAGTGCATACCAAGAAAAATGTATAATTATAAACCAAAAGGGAGAAAATTGTTGGGAAGACAATTGAAGCGATGGAAGGACCAATTCGACCTATAATGAAAGGGGAACAGGCCATTGGGCTTAATCCTTGTTATTGTTGATGATGATGTCTAAATCTTCTGGCGGCGGCATGACCCTGGAGTCGACATAGACTCTAACTGAAATGAGTTACAGACGTATGTTCTGGAGGTAAATGCGGCCGTCAACAGGGATGACCATCTGGCTTACATATATAATATCTGGAAGGTCGCAGGACTAACCTCCTACCTTCCCAAAGGTCTCCTATGATTATACTGGAATCACTTTACCATATTCTGTTAAATATTATCTTTGAATATACTAGCTTCAAAAGAAAAGGTAGAAAAGTATTTTACAAAAAACTAGCATATAGTTTATGTGCAAATTTTTTATACGTTATATAGGAGAATCTTAAAATACGTAATTATAACATTATAATACCTTAAGTAAACCTTATTTTATTTTTACGGATGTGTAAACAGAATACATTGGAATTGATTCAAAATTGCAAAATATCTACAGCATTTTTTAAACATCATGTGTGCTCATCAGTACAATTTTTGTAACATTCTTACAATTTGGTAACAAAACATTGGAATATACTTACCGTTTGGACACTAGTGTCTATATATATCCATCCATAGTAATTCTGCCCGAGAGCAGGTCTTTCACTGGAATCATAACATTTTCATGCTACGCTTTGCAGCTTTACTAGGGAATTATAGGTGTAGTAGCTTCTCGTTGGTTTCCACACCTGTGAAGTATGATGATGATAAGGATGATGATGATGATGGCCGGATGATTTTCGGGGACTGTTGGGCCCTAAGCTTCCTGACATTTGTCTTACAGGTGAGGAAAAATCTCGAAAAAAACTCGCCTAGGAGCCTGTCCCGACCGGAGATCGAACCCAGGCCCGCTGCGTGTCAAGGCAGCACACTACCTCGAGGCCACAGCGTTGGACTATCCATCAATAGTAATTCTGCCCGAGGGCAGGTCTTTCACTGCAATCATAGCTTTTTTCATGCTATGCTTTGCAGCTTTAGTAGGGAATTATAGCTGTGGTAGTTTCCCGTTGCTTTCCACACCGAAGAAGGATAATGATGTTAATGATTAGGATGATGGTGATGGCCGGATAATTTTCGGGAACCGTTGGGCCATAAGCTTCCTGACATTTGTCTTATAGGTGAGGAAAAACCCGAAAAAACCTCACCCAGGAGCCTGTCCCGACTGGGGATCGAACCCGGGCTCGCTGCGTGGCAAGGCAGCACGCTACCCCGAGACCACAGCTGTGAACCGGTGGACTATATACAGGGTGTAAATTAATTATACCGCACAAATTTAACTACGTAGAGGGGGTATTATATAAGCAATTTGAGATAATGAACTTATGGTCTATGAATAAAAATGTCAAAATTATGATTCAATTTGTAAAATGGCTAGCACGCCACTGATTATTTCAAATTAAAATGGAAATAAAATGATACAGAGAATGTAACTTACAACAAGCATGCGCCTTTAGCTCAGTGGTTATAGCAGTCATACTACCGACGCAAGTGTAAGATCAAGCTGCAAAAGAAGTCTACACTATGTTAACAGCTTGTCAACGAAATCTTCGAAATATTGTCAGTGGCGTACTGGCTCCTAACACATTTATTATTATAACTTGTAAATTTAAAGTTCAAGACTACAAGTTGCATATCTCAAATTTGTTTATATCTAAGACACCTCTACAATACCTGAAAGTTTGTCGGTGTTATTCTTTAACGCCCTATATCTTCTTCTTCACTTCCTGGTTTAGGCAAGAGTTGCCTGTTCCGTCTTCACTAATAGATCTAAGACCATCTCTTCCGAGGACGTCCGACATCTCTTCTTCCTCTTGGAAAATAATGGAAGATTTTATTTGGCAATCTTCTTTCTTCCATTCTTTCTACATGTTCTTTCCACTGTATCTTGTTGTTAAATATCTTCTTTTTTATGGAGTAGATCTGCAGTTCTTCACAGATATCCTCGTTTCTTACTGGTCCATTCTAGTGCAGCCTTTTACTCTTCTTAAAAAATTCATCTCGGCTGCTTGGATTTTACTTTCTTGTTTGGTAGTGGTAATCCAAGATTCACTCCCATACAAAAGGACAGGGACAGCCATTGTTTTATAAAATTTTAATTTTGTTTGTTTATGGGCTTTATTATTCAATATTGTATTTATTGTACCACAAATAGCTTGAAACTGATGTGTTTTGTGTTCAATATCTTTATCATACCCATAGCTGATGTCACATCCTAAATATTTAAAGTGGGATACTTGTTCAATAATTTCGTCTCTAATTACTATTTTTGCACGCAGAGTATTTCTTCCACAAAATGCCATTACTTTTGTTTTACGTATTGAAATTTTAAAATTATAATCGCTACATATTGCATTTAGTTTGTAAGCAGCCAATTGTAACAGATCTTCATCATGGTGTAGTAAGACCAAATCATCGGCGAAAAGTAAGTTATTAATACTTGAGTTATTGTTCAATCTAAGGCCATTGTCCATTATAATTTTCCATTGTTTCATAATGTCGTCGATATATATATATATATATATATATATATATATATATATTAAAAAGAGTGGGTGATAGACTACACCCTTGTCTAACTAACACCCTATATATATATATATATATATATATATATTTGTAATCTTCTAATGGAATTTCAATAATAAATTACCTGAACACAATTTTGTTTGATCATTAGAAAGTTTTTAAGTGTTTTGGCATCAAAATTATGCCTACAACAATTATGGAATGGCGTCTCTCTCTCTCTCTCTCTCTCTCTCTCTCTCTCTCTCTCTCTCTCCTCTCTCTCTCTCTCTCTCTCTCTCTCTCTCTCTATTTCAGAGGTAAGGTTAAGGTTTCAAGTTATTTAATAAATGAACCAGTATGCCCTCCTGCTGCATCCCATCCCACCTCAACCCCTCACTATAGTTCAAACAATGTAAGTAAGACTAATATAGAACCATATTTTAACAATGTTTTCCAATTTTCTTTATTTAATAATAAGTATATGTTTCCATAGATACTATTTTGCAATTGTAAAGAGTATATCAAATACATGAGCAAATAAGTGGAAGTGCGATTAATAAGCTATTTATTTTAATTGAAAGGTGAATTAAGTGTAAAGAATGTGGAATTCATTTTCTACGTTTCATTCCAATTTTGGATTGATATACGGATGTGGGAATGAAATACCCAGAGAAGACAGTATTAGTACCGAAGACTGTACTAATAAAAGTGAACTAATGTCATATAATGACTTCTGTATTCAAGGATATAGAACAAGTGCTGTAGTTGAAGATCATAATACAGACAGTAACATACCGGTATTGGCGAAATTACCTAATTTCAAAAAATGTCAAAAGAGGCCTATGGAATATAATAAAGATGGCTTTGCTCTACCAGCAAGTAAACAAAGAAAATTCATGTTTTCTAATCAGGTATGTACAACAAATGCTATATTTGATGATTGTAATTCAGGAAGACGCACAATGCATAAAGAAGTATCTGGAGTGTCAAATTACTTTTCCTCGACTTCTGTAACTAGTGATAACATAGATAAAGATGATGGAACTAAAATAATTGAACCTTACACAAAAAGAGAAAACTTCGATAATTCGGTTGTGATTCAAACACATAAGAACATAAAAATAAATTCCAATGATTCATTCTATCTAATCCCTTCTAATGAAATATTTCAAACTGGAAACAGCAGGGAAAATTCCTTAGAAACAAACAAATATGAATATTGTAAACGTTTTTGGCCTGATGAACTATTGGATTATTCCAGAAAAATACCAAGCTCAACCAATGATCAAAATTCTCAGAAAAATATTAATGTTACATCAGGAACCAATTTTAATCTTAAAACTGGAATCATTAATGAAAAAGAAAAAAATGTCATGAACGGCCAAACAGGAAAACCTTCATATCCAGGGAAGCTACCACATTTATCAATGAACAAAGAGAGGAAATTTCATGAATCAGATTTGATGAATTATAACTTGAATTCATCTCAAGGAATAAAAACAGCATATTCTGGAATTAATAATTCCAAAGATGAATACAAAGTAAATGTCATGAAACCCATTTTAAAATTTAATGATACATTAAATAAAGAAGTAGAATATTCTTGTGGAAAAGAAGTTAAGTTCAAAAGAGAGAAAATTAAAAAGAAAAAAGAGGTTTTGAAATGTGAAGTACAGGTTATTTCTAATGATAAAGAAGAGTGCGCTAAACTGACAGAAGATATTAAGAAAATTATCCACTCTGAATTGATACTTACTCCTCAAAGTGAAACTCTAGTTAAGAATTTTGGGATATCTATGAAACGGCAAGATATGCAATTATTAGGAAAACGTTCATATTCAGGAAAGCTACCACAATCACCAATGAACAAAAAGAAGAAATTTAATGAAACAGATTTGATGCATTATAATTTGAATTCATCTGAAGGAGTAAAAACTGCAAATTCTAGAATTAATAATTCAGAAGATGGATACAAAATAAAGAACATGAAACCCATTTCAAATTATAATGATACATTAAATAAAGAAGTAGCAAATTCTTGTGGAAAGGAAGTTAAGTTCAAAACAGAGAAAATTAAAAAGAAAAAAGAGGATTTGAAATATGAAGAAGTACAGGTTATTTCTAATGATAAAGAAGAGTGCGCTAAACTGACAAAAGATATTAAGAAAATTATCCACTCTGAATTGATACTTCCTCCTCAAAGTGAAACTCTAGTTAAGAATTTTGGGATATCTATGAAACGGCAAGATATGCAATTATTAGGAAAACGTTCATATTCAGGAAAGCTACCACAATCACCAATGAACAAAAAGAAGAAATTTAATGAAACAGATATGATGCATTATAATTTGAATTCATCTGAAGGAGTAAAAACTGCAAATTCTAGAATTAATAATTCAGAAGATGGATACAAAATAAAGAACATGAAACCCATTTCAAATTATAATGATACATTAAATAAAGAAGTAAAATGTCCTTGTGAAAATGAAACTTTGTTCAAAACAGAGCAACTTAAAAAGAAAAAAGAGAATTTGAAGTGTGAAGAAATACAGATTATTTCTAATGATAAAGAAAAGTGCCCTAAACTGACTGAAGATATTAAAAAAAATATTTACTTTGCATTGAAACCTACTCCTCAAAATGAAACTCTAGTTACAAGTTTTGGGTTATCTATAAAACGGCAAGACATGCATACATTAGCTGGCCTTAACTGGTTAAATGATCAAATAATAAATTTTTATTTGGAACTTCTTCAACAAAGAGGCAAATTAAATAATTATCCATCTGTCTATGCATTTAACACATTCTTCTATCCAAAAGTTTTGGCTGGTGGTCATGCTGCTGTGAAAAGATGGACAAAAAATACAAACATTTTTTCATATGGCCTGATAATTTTCCCTATTCATATGGGAGCTCATTGGTGTGTTGCAGTTGCTGATGTGAGAAAGCAAACTTTAAAGTATTATGACAGCTTGGGAGCACCCAATGACAAGTGCCTGGAAATCTTAGTGAAATACATGACGGATGAAAGTGTGGCTAAGAAGGAACCTGTACACGTTTGGAAAACAGAAAATGCCAAGAATTTACCTCGTCAAATGAATGGTAGTGACTGTGGTGTGTTTTCATGCATGTATGCAGAATTCATCTGCCGCAATGCAGACTTAACTTTTAGTCAAAAAGATATTCCATATTTTCGTCATAAAATGATCTATGAAATTTATTGTTCTAAGCTGTTAATGTGATAATGTGATAATATTGAATATTAAATTTACAGTTGTGAATTTTTAATGTGTGTTGTTTTAATTACATTAATCCGATTTTACACCTAATCTCATACTTTTATAAATTCTGGACTGTTTCTAAAGGTCTTTCCTTCATTGTTAACTGGCATCTGACTTGTTTTCATGTTTGGCAAACCCTACAGGCCATTCTTGTTCCGGATATTGATTGACCGACGAACTTCCAAATCAAATAATTTTCCCCAGTAATTTCAAAATTTATAATTTAGTCCTTGTATTTCTCGATATAGATCTTATCCGAGACTGTGAGTTCTTTAGATTCATCTGTTTTATTAATCTTGCCTTTATTTCATTTCTGTGCATTTCTGACCAAGCATGAAGAGCTACTGCAGATTTTTCTACTTCCCCATTTCTTTACATTTATAAGATTTTCCTTCATTCTAATTATCAAGTTTCTTTTTGTACATTTTTTCATATCCCCACATTTGATCTGATATATTTATTAATTTTTTCTTTGTTAATTTCTTATTTTTGTTAATTTTTATTAGTTTACTACCTAATTCCCGGCGTGCACTGCTACACCTAAATAAATAATAATGTGTTTTTACGTTTAGTTGAATACGTAAGAGGAAAAATAATTATAAATTTACTCTCTTAGTTGTGCTGCTAAAATAATAAACTAATTAATTCTATTTGCAAATTACCTTTCATACAATCCAAATAGTAAGTAAAATTTCATCTTGCAAAATTTAATATTCAAACAATCTCTATTTGTAAAGCCATATCGTAATTATTTTTAGATACAACATGCTGATGCTGATTACCCGGCGTTGCCCGGGAATCCACGTATCCAGATGTACTTGGCATAAATGAGCTGAAAGACAAAATTCGATATAAAAGAATACCCTCCGTGCGCTGCTACGCTTGCCCGGGAATCTACTTATTCCGATCTTCTTGGTATCAATGAAAGTAAAAAATGGTTATTGTGAGATATCCATAAGAGATAAACATATGCTGTTGCGGACTTTTTTGTAGAGTTTTTTGAGATATTCAATTCCTGTGCATCAATTTTGTGTATTTGCTATGATTTAGGCAGCGTAAGCCATTTAAGCGTCAAAACAGGGACTTTATTTCACGTATCTCACTTAAAAGGGTGATTTTTAGGGGTGAAGGGGTTGAGTATTACAACTATCTTATAGCCTGGAATCTACTGCACATTTTTCAAAAAGACCCATCACAATCGGATCAACGGTAAGGGCTCGCATAAAGTACGAACAAACAAACAAACAAACAAACAAACAAACATTAATTTTTATATATTAGATGTACTAGGTGTCTAATATATGTCTTTATAGGAAGCCAGATATAATAAGAACAGTTAAGTCTCTAGACTGCGATGAGCTGGACATGTTGCGCGTATGGGGAATGCAAGACGTGCATGGAAGCTTTTTGTAGGAAAACCAGAGGGAAAACGCCAGTTGGTAGACCAAGAAAGAGGTTGGAAAATAGCATTAACTATAATTTGAGGAACGTAAATTATACAAGGAATGATTAGAAAGCATTGGCTCAGGATATGGATATATGGAGTGCTTATGTCCGTGCGGCCATGAACCTACGGATTCTATAGTGCCAGTGAGTAAGTAAGAGTAAGTAAGTAATGTGTCTAATATATATATATATATATATATATATATATATATAGGAACTTCGGGTATTGTGGACCCCTGTTTTGAATTTTTTTCCTTTTAATTAAGGGATTTGAATTTTTATATATTAAATTTGGGAATTTTTAACATTATGAGGTTCAATTCTTAAGAATTAAATTAATCGTGATTAAAGAAATATAGACGTATGAGGTAAGAAATAATCACGATTAATTTAATTCTTACGATTTGAATTTTGTTTAATTGCAGTGATTATCATTAGCGTTATAACTATGAAATAACATTGTTATTTTATTAAAATATGGAAACATCTTCATAATTTATAAACTTTTTTATATTACAAGAATTGTCCACTTTAACCTCCATATTCGGTAAAGTGGACCCCAGAGTCCATTCTAGCCTTTAGACTATTTTACGTTTATTTACTCTATAAACGTATACAGACAGGAACAAATTAAACTGAAAGTATTTATGGCTGATCGTAATTAAAAAACGTTGATATTTATTTATTGTTTTGAAAAATTATCGTTGACTATAACATTCACACGTCATTCATCTGCAGACAGCGACGGTCTTTGGGTTTAGGAAAAAGTACAAGGATATTAAATAAAATTAATTAAGTGCATGGCTTTTATATATAGCACCCTTATTGAAAAAATATACGTATTCGTGTAAAGTGGACCCAAGTCCAATTTAACCGCCTCATGAAGTGCCTATATTAACAGAATTCCTTTCTTATCTTTAATTTTTTATACAGCAGGCATGTCACATCAAATGGAACCAAACCCGTATGCATATTAAAACAGCATCTACATAATATATTATATTTAGGACTTTTTTCAACATTTATAATATTCAATAACGGAAATTAAGAATTAATTCTTAGCTTGAAGAACTTTTAAAAATATGAATTTCATAAATATAAAAAATAAACCCTTCCTTGCACGAAGAATATCCCATTATTTTTCTTTGTTTCTTGTTTACATTAGACAGGGACAATTTAATATGTCTTGCTTGTATACATTTTATTATTAGTTTTAGTCTTAATTTTAACTAACAGTAACTGGTTGCATTATAGATCGTAATATAATAGATATTATCGTTTTGATCAAATTTTTATTTAGTATTTAATATTAGAGTTAATTGAGATTGTTATATTTTGATGTAGTATATGTTTGTCCTGGTGAGTGGAAGAGAAGGCCACATGGCCTTAACTCCACCAGGCTAAATAAATTTAATCTAATCTAAAGAATAAAAGAAACTGGCCTTCAACACGTCAAGGTTGATCAGGGGAAGAAATTAAAATATTTTCTGTTTGAGGGCAGCAGCACAAATTAAAAAGATACTAACAGGGTCCACTCAAACCGAATGGTCCACATTACCCGAATATATATATATATATATATATATATATATATATATATATATATATAGTGTCTCTAAAGTAGTCACTATCCATTTCCATGAGAACACTACTTTTTTTTTCTTCGCAGATGCCGTTAACTTAGTGCTTAGTACTTAAAAATGGGTTCCATTGTCTGTACACGGGTACGCGGATTGTCATATGAAGACGTCAGAGTGGAATTTATGAATGAATTCCGTAAACCAGACCCAACAATGTGCTTGTAATTAAATTTAAGTGTACCGGCAGTGTATGAGATGAAGCGACCACGGGTATCGGCAGAAAGAGTGCAGCAGGTTCAAAATTCCAAGAAGTAATGTAACATCTATCTCGACATGTTAGAACTGTTTCTGGATCCGCAGCTTCAAGATGATGACATAATGGATGCAGTTGTTTTTCAGCAAGACAGTGCGCCTCCACATTTTGCACACGTTGTCCGTAATTATCTGAAAATAAACTTTCCAAGGCAATGGATAAGTAGAGAGTCACCTCCGCTATGGGTTTCCTGTTCACCGGACCTTGCATAGGTACACTAGAAAAGCAAATGATCTGCTGAATTACGGAATCGTATCAGGAAAACAGCAGGTCTTTTTACGGTTCGAATGTTAAAGTCTACATTTCGTTTCACTGCTGAAAGATTGAATATGTTTTTTGACCTAGATGTTGATAATGTATAAAAGCAATAGAATATGTCTACTTGACAATAACATTGATTTTTAATCACTGCCTTCTTTAACTGAAATGTATAGTGAATTTAGAGACATAGGTTACATGGCTCCGCCGAAGCCGGTTCCAAGCACCTCGTAAAAATAGCAGGCTCGATTGACCCGGCTGTCAGTACCTGAAATGAGCTCCTTCCCTGGGTAACATGGACAGGCAGAGAGAGTCTCATTAGCTATCGTGAAAGTAATCTTTCTAAGGGAAGGAGCACCGAAATAAAACCCCTGGCTCTTCGGGACCGACAAAGTCAATCTGAATGAAGTAGGGTCTATGCGTAATGGATTGAAATAAGTGATTGAAATTTATAAAAAACATAATTAGTTATTTTTACATCATGGTTATTTACAGACGCTTTAATATCTGAAGTCTCATAACTTATTCAATAGCATTATCGAACCCGAGGTTCATGACCGAGCGGACATAAGCTCTTCATTACATCTCTATTCTGCGGTACAGTTTTCCAATAATTTCCTATATAATTTGCCCGCCCCTCCAATCGTAGTTAATATTATTCTCCTATATCATTTTTGGCCTACATATTGTGCCCTTACCCTCTGGCTTTTCTACAAGAAAATCAGGTAAAAAACCTCAGATTGGTCGGCACGAAGATTTGAACAGACTATCTCTCAAATACGAGTCTAACGCGCTTACCTTCTAAGCCAAATCGCTCGGTACATTAATAAAAACTGTGAATCTATTCAATCTAAATACCTAACTTTTAATTCTGCTTGTTCTCTTATTTTTTGATAAAGTAGACCTATGTCTAGACATCCCTATCAAGTCCCTAAAGGCCACTACAACCAATTCGTCGAACGCAATATTTGCTTGCGGCCAACAATGACCAGAGAACCAATATACGTCATTTTTTCATAAAACAAGTCATGAATATGCATGATCGCTTTGTAGACATAAAAGCGTAATGTCCTTTATAGATAACAAAGGGAAAGAGAGCTTTGAGTGCACTTTGTTACAATTTCAGGAAATTTTGGTAGAATGCAATTCTCATCTAAATAATGTAACAATCTAACATATCATAATGTAATATATATTTAAATGCAATGTAATTTAATATAGTACACTATAGTAGCCTACATACATACATACAACAAGTTTCTGACACTGCACTGTTAAACAAAGTTGAGAGAACATTAGAAACAATTCCATAAATTAAACCATTATTAATGTCTTAAAATTATATGGAAATTTAACATTAGGAATGAAGATAGAAAGAAAATTTCATAAGAATTTCTAGATAAAAAGTGCGTACGTAGGGCTTTTGCCATGTCATCACTATTTATTTATTTTACCTGATGGAGTTAAGGCCGTACGGTCTTCCACTTCACCAGGGTTAAATTATACATATAATAACAATAATGAATTATCTACATGTTGATTAAAGGTACATTATACGAGTTGGTATAGGCTACACAATATAGAGTTGACAAGGGAAAGAAAGAAAACTTGTAATAATAATAATAATAATAATAATAATAATAATAATAATAATAATAATAATTGTATTGTAAGCCTATGTTTTCCCTTTACAGAGATTTAGGCGCTCTCCCCCTACTGGCAAGAATTTGAACCATACTAATTTAGTTACACTTGTTTTCGTATAGATGCCATTTTGAGTGGTACGTGGTCAGCGTTCCGCCTCATACTGACATCTAGGAAACCAAGGTAGTACTAGGACGGGAAAATTCGGTAAATTTTGCTTAGAGGCCTTTTCATTCAGGCTTAAGGATTTTTTACGAGCCTGAAAATCTTCAGACTCGGGACCCACGGCTTAAATTCCCTCCCGGAGGACTTGCTCCTTGGATTTTTCCGTCCTAAAAAATCCATCGACCCCGCCGGGTTTGAACCCGCGACCCTCGGGACCAGAGGCAAGGAGCATAACCACTAGTCCACCGCGGCCGACGAATAATAATAATAATAATATAATAATAATAATAATAATAATAATAATAATAATAATAATAATAATAATAATAATAATAATAGTAATAGTAATAATAATAACTTATAATTTGATTAAGTAATTGGCTTGGTAAAGAAAGTTTGAAATATAAAGGAATAATAAAAGTATGCATGGAGCACGGTTATATATTATATTGTCTAAGGACATATGTAAAATTATTTTTTTTTCTGTTTTTACGTCGGATTGTCCTTGATATACGAGGGGAGGGAATTCCGAGTCGGGTGGCTAAAACAAGGCAGGATGAGGAATAGTGCGATGTTCGATGTAGAGGAACAGCTAGGGTTAATTTTTGTCTCGATCGTGTGTTTAATTAACGGTGGGAAGATAGCGAATGGAAGCGAGTAGAAATATAAAGGAGTGAAGTGGTGGAAAAAGTGTTGTATAATGTCTCCGACATTAGTATATATATTTAAAAATGGAAGAAAAAATACAGTGGAAATTAAAGTCTGATGTTACTTGCAGATGACCAGATTGTTATAAAAGCCTGGTTATAAAGATATGATATATACAAAATGAAAATTGTTAAAATTAAACTTAATAAATTGGGACTAACCATACATAAAAAAAATGTATATGACTTATTGAGATCAAACGTAAGATCTTTTTTGGAAAATGGAAAGGGTGTCATTAAAACTATAATGAATATATGCACTTATCTGAGTTTCAAATTAAGAAAACTAGTTATCAAGAAAATTAAAATATAAATCAAAGGTTAACAAAAGGATTATCGGCTATATAAATGTTAAAGGGGTTACTATTCAATAAAAACATAATAGAGGATCCTAATGTAAAATTAATGATTAGGAGCATCATTATATATGGAATTGAGATTTTGTAATAACGGGCTTCCAATATAAAACCGGACCGGCCTTACGGAGTTTCACCCGGCACGCAGTGCTGTCTGTTCCTCCCGCAATTCACCCTGCCTGCCACCAGTCCTTGAGCTGTTTCTTACCTTATAGAAAATACTGGAAATGTTGTCCTCCCGCAGTTAAACAGGCATTATACCGAGTAAACACATTTAGATTGACACGCTGTAGTTCGGGCACTGTCAAGTTTCTGATTTCATTTATTATGTTGTTCTTCAGTTCTTCCAATGTGTGCGGATTTGTTTTGCATACTTTGTCTTTCAGGCTACCCCACAAATAAAAATCACACACTGTTAGATCTGGGGAGCGAGTGTTTCTTATTTTGAACTGAACCAGTGGTCTCAAATTTAGTCACAAGATCGTGGATTGTCGATCTGGAAGGAGGTAATTGTCCAGGGAAGTTCCGAATAAATTCCTCGTGAACGCGACGAGCTGATTCTTATTTATAATAACATTTACACACATAAATGCGCTGCTCTAATGTCAGCTGACGTCTCATCTTGTCGAACGATAGTAAACTGACTAGTTCAAGGACGAGCGGCTGGCAGAGTGAAATGCGGACGAGGAGAGAGCGCTGCCTGACGGGTGAAACCCCGTGAGGCCGGTCAGGGTTTATATTGGAAGCCCGTTAGAACCAACATATATATATATATATTTAAATTATGTAAATCATTCCTTAACATTTGTATAATTAATGTATAAGATTTTAAATACCACTGTCTATTTGTTTACATTTTCAGGTGTCTGAGTTACATCTTGTACTCTTTGTGACGGAGAATCTATATTAGGCATAACGGATATATTGTCAGCAATGTGATATTTATCCCAAGTTTATTTGATACATAGTAAAGTGTTGTTGCTATGTTAGACATAAAGCATTCACGTCCTTTGGAACGAGATGAGATAGGATTTGAAGAGAATATAAAGAAAACTAAAATTATTAATCAAATAATCGATGGATTTTTAGAGTGAAAAAATCCAAGAGAAGTTCAACGGAAGGGACGTTAAACCGTGGGCTCCGAATCTGAATAATTTCGGGCTCATAAAAGAAAAATTCTCAAATATAGACACTTCTAAACCTAAACGAAGCCGGCCGTTGGCGATGGTGGTGTCACCTACCTGACAGCGGACGAAACGAGAATTATAGATTTGTATAAGTGGAAAGAATTGTTAATGTTTGTGCCAGGTCTAGAATGGTGTAGTGGGCTGCACATTAGTCTGGAGAACTAAAGGTCCACGGTTCGATACCTGGTTCAGACTTTTTTTTTACACAATATCATTCTTCTTCTTCTTCTTCCGAATGCAGTATTGGGTGATGATGCCCGTTCTGCGACTACAAAAACTGATCCTTCCATCGGTTGAAGGGTCTTCCGAGGTCTCTTTTGCCATTAGGGTTGAGGTGGTAAATCATCTTTGGTAAACGGGAATTTGACATTCTCTGGACGTGTTGGAACCATTTAATCTGATAATTTTGTATATGTTCATTATAATATTATAATATGATCCATTATTGGAACTGTGTTAAAATAACAGTATTGGAAAGTGTTAAATAACCTAAAACCTACTTAATTGTCTTCACCATCAAGTAAAACTTGTTTGTTTTTTCGAGGTGATGCACTGACAACATGTCACACATTGACATATGTAAGGAAATCAGCCTAGGACTAATAAGTCTGATTACGAATCTCCTCACTAGCGGAGCACCCTTGTACCGATCGGGATAATAGAGATCAATCGATCAGATGATTATAATAAGTAGATAATGTACAATCATATATTTTTCTTTAATACTGTTATTAATAATTAACTTTTAGGTTGAATTTATTATAATAGGGATGAGCTTATTTGTAAATTTTTATAAGTGATTTCTATTGTAAAATGTTGTGGATCTGGAATTGGTTAATAAATGATACAAAACTTACATGAGTAGCGAAATAAACGGGGGGAAAAAAAAACTCATAATTAATTATACAGCATTTAATGATTTTTAAAGTATCTACAGTACTTCAGGTGACGACTAACTAACTCACTGGCACTATCGAACACGTAGGTTCATGGCCGCGCGGACATAAGCTCTCCATACATCCCTATCCACAGCTAATGTTTTCCAGTCATCCCCTGTATAATCTACTTTCCTCAAATCATGGATGTTATTCTCCCACCTCATTCTTGGTCTACCAACTGGGAGGTCTCCCTCTGGTTTTCCTACAAGAAGCTTCCATGCACCTCTTTCATCCCCCGTTCGTGCCACATGTCCTGCCCATCACAGTCAACGAGACTTAAATGTTCTTATTATACCTGATTTCCTATACATATCATATAGCTCACTATTATGTAGTTTTCTCCATTCACATATCTGTTCATCTCTTTTTGGTCAACATTTTTTCCTAAGAACTTTATTCTCAAATACTCGTAATCTTCTTTCCTCTCTTAAAGTAAGAGCCCATGTTTCGCATCCATATAATACTATATTTAGAAAATATTTAAAAAGGAACTAAATATTTTATAACTTACAGACCGAATAATTAAATATAGGGACGACTGGAAACAACATATTGTTAGAATGCCAGAAGAAAGATTTACAAAATTATTGCTAACTTATAAACCGCACGGAAGGAGAAATGCCCACACATAAGATGGTCTGCACAATTTTAACAATTCTAGCTTTCATGAAACCGGAACGAGCCATCAGGCTTAATCCCTGGATGATGATGATGATACTGTAACTGGGAGAATAACAGTTTTATATATATTTTCTGTTTAACGTGTTTTGAAAGGAGTTGGGAAGACAAGAGTCCCTTTAATGCATTAATTGATTAAATTTAAACTTTTCTTTATAATGTAACAGAATCCATTTAATCGTCGTCCAGATGATATGCTACATACCTAATTTAACAAAATATTACTCTATAATACTTTGTAAGTTAACAGAGGTTCCTTATATCATACATAATAAATAATCGTTTTAAAAAACTAAAACAACACGCTTTATTAGAAAACCGAACTAAAAAATAAAAAATTATTTTAATTTCCAACACGCTTGGGATAAAATTAAAGTGTTCAACAAAAAAATCACCACCAACATATCTAGAATAAAACTAGAGTTATCTACAAAAAAAAATTACCATCAAAAGCGTGGGGTGCTCTATATCAATTAATATATTTGATAATAAACAGATATTGGTAAAAGTAAAGTCTCTAAGAAGAAAATGTAGAAACCATAAAAAGCACCCCACGCTTTTGATGGTAAAATTATTTTTTTGTAGATAACTCTAGTTTTATTCTAGATGTGATGGAGGTGATTTTTTTGTTGGCCACTTTAATTTTATCCCAAGCGTGTTGGAAATTAACATTATTTTTCATTTTTTAGTTCGGTTTTCTAGTAAAGCGTGTTGTTTTAGTTTTTTAAACTATTATTTATTTTTATTGTTTAGTTTTAATATTTTACAGAATGAGATATAAATGTAAATATATTTAATTTCGATACTATTGTAGTATGAGCTAAAAGTAATACTCTTCTAAAAAAAACCTCCGGACCCGATTTGAACCAGCGACCTATGGATTACTGAAATTATATACTACTACAGTCCACCGCTCTACCAACTGAGCTCTTATAACGATTGACTAAAAAGTTGATAAGTCCGCAACCTATTATACCGGTTTTTATTTTATTTTTTTTCTGCTGATTCTGGCTAGGATTTTAGAAAACATTTATGAAATCATTGTATTGTCATTGGTCCCTTATAAGTATATAAACATTTCAAGTCGATCCAATGATTTTAAGTGGGTGAAAATCGCGTTGAAAGATTCCGTTACATAGATAGATACAGGTCAAGCTAATATAAAGCGTGTAAAAAGTGTTCAATCAATCTCTGAAATAACTCACTGACTATATAGAACCTGTAGGTTCATGGCCGCCCGGATATAAACTCTACATACATCCCTATCCTGAAATAATGTTTTCCAATTATCGTCTGTACAATCTACTTCCCTCAAATCATGGTTAGTGTTGTTTTCCCAGCTCATTCTCGGACTACCAACTGGGGGTTTCCCTCTGGATTTCTTACAAGAAGCCTCTATGTCCCACTTTCATCCCCCATTCGTGCCACATGTCCTACCCATTGCAGTATATATGAGTTAACTGCTCTTATTATAAAAAGATCTCAGAAAGACGAACTAAATCGAATTAACGTAAGTATCACACCTGAAAAGCATGTTAAACTCTATTTCACTCTGTATATTTTTTTAAAATTGGAAAGCCGTCCAGAACACTGACGTAGCCCTAGTTTTTTTTCTCAAATTGAGTTTTCACAGGAAGTGGTAGTTAATGATATGTGGGGTATTTTTCATAAGTAATGCCACGAGTGATTTCCAAATAATCGAGAATTTGGAAATCAAGAGTGACATTTGTTACGACTATTTAAATAATAAAATTAAGCTGTTTACTCATAAATCATTATTTAAATATAGTTATCTTAAAATATTTAATGTAAACGGCGATGTTTGAAAACAAATGAGAAACGTTATGTTTCATTTGTTCATCACTATAAACAGAGCATGTTTATTTTCAAATAGAATCGCAATATTGTAAGAATGCATCCTAGTGGAGAAAACTCAAACACATCATTACAGGTTATTTAATTTATATTTTTGTACAACACTAATTCCTGGGAAATAATAGTTTAAGAAAGTGCAAACAGTGGTTTCTTTTTTTAAATGGTATAATCAATTGCTACGAATGTTTTTCTATTATATCTCGCAAATAGAATCTGGTTATGTTCATGCATTATATATGCAATCTGGGACTCACTTTGTTGTATGAAAGCCATAAAATAAAAGTGATAAAATCGAGGTGAAAAAGACTGTGATTGGTCTTAAATCAAAATTCATTGAAATGTGATTGGCCATTGACTCCTATTTGTGGCATGAGTTAAATAGTCAATGTAAAAATCATATTTGGAAAAAAGAAAGAAAAGGGTTAAAACCTTGTTCAAGGCGGCTATTCAATTAAAGAAAACATGATGTTCCTTCCAATACTTCGTCAAAATCGATGAGGCACATATTTAATTACAGAGAATACAGAATATTTGGACCGAATAGAGGAAATTATAACTATTGGAGAATCAAAACAAATAACGAACCAAACAAATTAATCAGAAATCAGAATGTGGTAAATCATATAAGATCACTCAGAATTGGTTGGCTGGGTCATTTAATAAGAATGGATGATCAGAGATTGGTTAAGAAACTCTATAAATGGACATCTGTAGGAGGCAGGGCAGTTGGAAGACCGAAGATAAGATAGGAGGATGGCATAATGAACGATCTAAAGAAACTGAAAGTGACTAACTTGAATATGGCAAGAGACAGTTTGGCATGGAGGAGGATTGTTGAGAAGACCAAAACTTGTCGCGCCTTAGGATGATGATTACAGCAGCCAAACGGAAACCATGAGAGTAAGTGGTCTACCCTGCGGGTAGTTCTTCGGTTTCTCCCTAGGGAGGAACCCCGGGTTCCTAGACACTGTCCATTTGACCCGGTTAATTTTGAGGGTTTTAATGTATAGTTTCATGGTTTTAATTCATTTTTAGAGATCGTTTTGATGTTTTCGATCTTTTCCGGGTGTGGGATTATTTGAATTTCGATTGTTTTATTGGTTCCGAAATATATTTGTTTTGAGTTGAAGTAGCCTAAATACGTTGTTTTCTAGCAACTTTCGAATTGAGTCAGAAACGTTTCCGGAATATGTTCCAGATGAGTTAGAGGTTATTTAAATTTCGATTGTGGTACGATTTCCGAAGATTGGGTTAGAGTCGAAATAGCATAATTGATATTTTCGAGAGTTTAACTTCGAGATGATGCAAGAAACGGTTCCGGAGTTGTTCTAGAGAATTTAAGCTTATTTAAATTTCGATTATCACGGTGAAATTAACCCATAAATTCTACATCAGTTACGAAAAACCGGATAAGTCAAATTTTGGTCGAAAATGAGTTATTAACATCTCCCGATAGCTTTTGGTCCGATGCACGTTCGGTAAAAAAGGGTTAGTCGTCAAGCGAATAGTGACGGTGTTATTAAAGCATTGAATTTTCGATGTATGCACTCTTTGATGTAAGTAATTGAACTAGTTTTTGCTCTCCTATAAAAAATCACTTTGAAGACTTACCTGTTTTTTCTAACTGATGCAGAATTAGCAAAACACCAATTACTCATGTCAATTATTTAATTTGTGGCGGACCGCAGTGAAAACGGAATCATGCATAACTGTTATTATTAATTATATTGTGTAATCAACTTTTATAAGATTCATGATATGTTCCATTGAGGTATTCAAAATTAAAATACAAAATTATGGAATATTCACCTGAAAGGTCCGTCTCCTCAACTTTATTAGTTGTTTAACTGTAGCGCTTTCGGGACTATTCCCATCATCGGCAAGATTCAAAACTGTTTTGAATTCTGCCGATTATGGGACTAGTCCCGAAAGCGCTACAGTTAAATAACTAATACAGTTGAGGAGACGGACCTTTCAGGTGAATATTCCATAATTTTATATTTTCATATTATGTAATTCAACACACTAAATAACTAATTTTTATTCATTCATTTTTTTCTCTTTTATTAAAAATATTCAATAACTAAACCAATTTAATGGTTAAGTATTCAACTGACATTAATAGAAATAATAGATATATTAAGGGAGTGTGTAAGTCAAAAGCTGATTTGAGAGGAGCTTCAAAACGTGAAGTCCTGGGAAGGAACAGATGCTCTTTTATTTTTCTACATTATAGGCAATGTGCCTCACCGGGTACTCATTCTCTTTGTGCTGTAGAAATAAGATGTATTGTTGTTACAAAGCTAGGACAGTAGAACAACAACTGAAGTGCGATAGAAATGATTAATTGAGTATGAGGAAACACATCGTGCTGTACGTACAGGTGTTTGAAACCTCCTGTCACCGCAACAAAACACGTCTGTCTACAGTTTGAATGAATTCTCAATAAAGGTATCATGCATACATCACACATGTACAATAAGTTATATTCAGCCTTTTCGTTCGATATTAGAAAAAGAACCATGTAGTACCTGGCTAACATACTACATCTGATATATAAAAATTAATGTTTGTTTGTTTGTTCGTACTTTATGCGCGGCCATACTTGTTGATCCGATTGTGATGGGGCTTTTTGTAAAATGTTCAGGAGGTTCCCGGGTTGAACACAGGCTATAAGAGAGTTGTGATACTCAAATCCCTACACCCTTAAAAATAGCCCTTTGTAGTGGAAAACTTGAAAAAAAAAGTAGCTCTTTGGACGCTTAAATGGCTTACGCTGCCTAAACCATAACAAATACACAAAGTTAATGTACACATAATTGAATAACTCAAAAAGCTCTACAAAAAAGTCCGCGACAGCATAAGATTATCTCTTACGGATAACTCACAATAACCTTTTTTTGTCTTTCATTGATGCCAAGAAGATCCGAGACAAGTACGTAGATTCATGTGCAAGCATAGCAGCACATGGCGGATATTCTTTTACGGATAACTCACAATAACGAATTTTATCTTTTAGCTCATTTATGCCAAGAAGATCGAGATAACTAGATTCCCGGACAACACCGGATAATCAGGACGGGAATGTTAAAATAATTACGATATCCATTTATAATTATTTTACTAATTCAACTAATCATAAGAAGTACATTAATTTTCGTCTTTCGGCTCATTTATGCCAAGAAGATTGGGATGAATAGATTACCGGACAACTCCGGGTAAACAGCACGGGATATCTAAAAATAATTACGATATAAATATTCCGCTCTCTGGTCATAAGGTATCTTCCCACCATAACTTGAATACAAGTTCGAGACACAATTTAATTCTTAGCTGTGCATCTACATCGAACATCTCACTATTCCGCATCCTTCCTTGTTTCAGCCACCCGACTCTGGAATTCCCTCCCCTCATATATCAAGGGCTGCCCGACACAAAAATAGTTTAAAAAGTTCACTAAATATTTACCTAAACAATATAATATATAACCATGTTCTAGGTATACTATTGTTATTTTTTTATATTTTACGCTTTCTTTACCAAGCCAATTAGTTAATCTAATTATAGGTTATTATTATTATTATTTTAATATTTTTGTTATTTCCTTATCAACTATATATTGTGTAGCCTATTATGTATTATTAATCAAGCTGTAGATAATTCATAATATATAGTAGTAGTAGTAGTAGTAGTAGTAGTAGGACTTTATTAGAAAAAAAAGTAAGATATTTACAATATTATTTACAAATATGGGTCGCACGGGCAGTAAGCCGTACGTGCTGTTGACAGTCCGTTACAATAAAGTAATAATTGGTACTAGTGTAAAGAAAAATAAACAACAAAAACAGCAATAACATTACAATTACATAAATAAAACACAATAAAAATATTACAATTAAATAATAACACAATAGCATTATACACTAAAAACATTAACATTACAATTACATAAAGAAAACACATTAATATTACAATTAAGTAATAACACAATAGCAATAACATTACAATTACATAAAGAAAACACAAATATATAGGGTGTTTCATAATAAGTATTACAGACGTCAAAAGGTTGTATAGGGGACTTAGATAAAGTTTTGACGAGGTACCCATGTTCAGAAACGTACCATTTCGATGTAAAATATGAATGAACAACGAAACACAATGTGCTGATATCGCGTGTCTTGTGTTTCATAAAAAGTATTACAGACATCTGGGTGTTTTACTACAAATGTGGTTCCACGTGGCGACCTTGTTGTTTGTTGCACAAAGTGTACCTGCGACGCATGTTTTCATGCACACGCCCCGCAAGACCTGGTGTGTGCTCAATAATTTCTGCTGCCGCCAGAATTCGTGCAAGATCTTCCTCCGACTCGACAAGTGTAGTACAACCCAGAAGTCTGTAATACTTATTACGAAACACTCTGTATAGTTTAGCCTTTGCGAATCCATAACTTAACTCATCAGGTAAAATAAATTAATATACACAATATTTGTTAATATCCAATAAGCTGAGAATTTCTATTTTGTGTTTATCATGTCAAATCACACTTGCTATTGCCATAAGAGATAATTAGGTATATATTCCTTATTTGAAGCAGATGTTACAGAAGCCCACATTGCCATTAGAACTTATGAGTGGGAATGTTTATACAGTTGCCTATATGCAGTCACTTTGTCTCCATGTATCTAGGGTATTCATTTATTAAGTCGAGCTGCAATATTCGCATCACAGGTCTCACGTGGCCATCTTGAGGGCAAATTCAAAACGAATGATGCTTTCAGTTCACAAGAGTGGCGCAGAATGTTGTTCTACATGTGTTCACACAGTTTACATCCCAGATGAACAAAGCGAAACTCTTGTCTTTTTGTACTCTTATTTACAAAACTTGCTCGTTTTCCGTGCTACGTTTTGCAGTTGAGAAAATGTTTTAGTTTGTTTAACGTAACAACACTGCAATAACAGAATGTATTATTTGAAAGTTCTTCAGGTAACAAATTTCTCATGACATCAAAAAATAATTTATAGTATTTTGAAACTATATCTCTCTTCAGTGTTATATGTTTTATAAAAAACGAACAAGTAAACATTAATGCGGCTGCGCTGCTACGCCTAAATAAATTAAATATTAAAGTTTAATTAAACTGTATGGTGTACGCTGAGACAAATCAAACATTAGGGTTGCTAGTCAGTTTTTAATTTCGCATTTCAGGTAAACCTCTACTTCTAATTGTCGGATTTCGCTCATTTTTGGACAATACCTGCCTTGGTGTATTTTAATACGATATACGGAGTTTCGTTCTGAAACATCGATAATTGTGACAGATAGAGTGATTTTTAAATGTTCATTTCAGGTGAACTCCTACACCTAATGGTTTAAAGGTTTCAATTGTGAATCTAAAGAATCCCGGGATCCACTCAAATACACACAAAAAAGTCTTCATAATCGGTCCAGTCGTTTAGGAGTTCAGTGTCATACACACGTACTGAATAATTATATATAATAGGCCTAATAAAGGTTATATATATATATATATATATATATGTGTGTGTGTGTGTGTGTGTGTGTGTGTGTCTACCGCTGTGGTCTCGGGGTAGCGTGCTGCCTTGTCACGCAGCGAGCCCGGGTTCGATCCCCGGTCGGGCAGTTTTTCTGGGTGAGGTTTTTATCGGGGTTTTTCCTCACCTGTAAGACAAATGTCAGGAAAACTTTAAGGCCCAAACGGTCCCCGAAATCATATGGCGATCATTATCATCATCACCCTTATCATTATCATCATCATCATCATCCTTCACCGGTGTGGAAAGCAACGGGAAGCTACCACACCTACAATTCCCTAGTAAAGCTGCAAGCATAGCATGAAAATGCTATGCTTGCAGTGAAGGACCCGCCTTCGGACAGAATTACTATGGATGGATGGATGGATGGATATATATATATATATATATATATATATATATATATATATATATATGAGTGTGTGTGTGTGTGTGTGCAATATTACTGACGCAACATTCACTGATGCACCGAATTAGATCATCATCATCATGAACAAATTCGTTTTAGGCCATGTGGCCTGTACGGTAAACCTAGCGAAGATGGTCTTGATCTTTCCACCGATGTTTTGGTCTTCCTTGGTCCCTATGTCCAGTTGGGGTATATTGGAATGCCAATTTTGGAAGTCTATTTCTTGCCATTCTTCTCAGATGATTTTTCCATTCTTGTTGGTATCTTTGGATATCTTCATTTAAACTTGCTACTCCAAGTTTTCCTCTGATAGTAGTGTTCCTTTGGTGATCCAGTCTATTAACTCCTAACAATGATCGTAAGAAGCGCATTTGGCTTACTTGAAGTTTATGAGAGTTTCTTTTATTTAAAATCCAAACCGAATTAGATAAAACAACAAATATATATTAATGTAATACCAAACTCGAAAAAAGTGAATTGACGATGAAGATTGAGCAAGACATGAGGAGAAAATCTACCTTTATCACATAAATATTGGTTCGAGTCGCCATCCTGAAGAAATGTTTTTATGGAATTTCAACCAGTGTATGGAACTGGTCCCCAACTGGCTTAATGAGATAATTTTATTAGCTACAATACATAGTGACTCCAAATTAAGACAACTATCTACATCGACCAGGAACCAAACTTGCTGACAAGAAGTCAGTGCAATATTGGCAGGAAAATCGTCCATTTCTGAAATTTCCAAATTCTGCACACATATTTACCAAGTTATTTATCAACGCGTTTTCAAAACTTATAGGCTCATCACAATATAGGATCGAGATCACTAGATAATTCTTTATTGTCTTACCACAGCACAGGACGTGTCTATACTTTGAATCTTACATAATATCTAAGACTAAAGCATGGAACTAACTTCCCAGTCATGTCACAAACTGTTAATCACTTTCATTATTAAAATCAAATAAACTGATATCTTAAGATCCACACAATGAAAATATTAACTGCATAAAAACCATATTCAGCAAGTTGTATATAGCCTACCAATAAATATTCATCTAGGAATCTTTTCTTACTTTATTTTATCTTTATTTTATTTATGTTAGCTAACATAAGTCCATATCCGCATTGACTTTTGTTCAGTCTATATAATCTATAGTATTTTGTCCAGTCTATATTTTAATAACATTTCTAAATTGTAATAAGTATGTAATTTTTGTATGATTTTATTATTCGCTGGTTGAGTGGAAGAGAAAACCTCTTATGGGCTTAAATCTGCCAGCTAAAATAAAGCATTATTATTATGATCTCGAACAAGATTTCCGGTCTATTGGCCGTGGTCCTGAGGGTTCAAGTTCCCCGAAACTCGAAGTTCTCTGGCGAAACGTCGGGGTACTCCAAGCCTCAAGACCACGGCCAACAGCCCGGAAATCTTCTTTAACATCATCATACTAACCCCGGCCGCGAAAGCCTAAGTCAATAATAATAATAATAATAATAATAATAATAATAATAATAATAATAATAATAATAATAATATTATTTATTAATTAAATAAAAATAAAATTTAGTTTTATTTGGTTTTCATATTTATTAAGATATAATTCAGTGACAGCTGTTTCGGTACACTGTACCTTCTTCAGACATGTTAACAAATTATGAATTGTGTTATTATAGTACATATCAACTGATCTAAGCCTAGCCTGTACTATAATAACACAATTCATAATTATTATTATTATTATTATTATTATTATTGGTATATATTGATATGAGCCCAGCAACTGGCTGGTAAAGCAAACTTTTTTTTAGGTCTGTAGAGTCGTGGAGTTTGTAAAAAAACAATAAGACTTCTTGCATGAAGTTATCAGAGTTTAAAATAATATTCGATTAGGTTTCATATTGTGTTTTCAAATTAAAAAGAGGATGCATTTCAAATAACTTTAGAGAAGCGGAGAACACAAAGGCTTCACATTTAATAATTTAATTTATTCTCGTCTTGGTTGAAGTAGAACAATGAGTGGGAGAGGAAGGACTTGGTAGACAATGACAGTGATGGAAGGCCGTTGTTCTCACTTTGAGGATTAATTAAATGGGATGGTTATTAACGTGGTAAAGGACGTCAACAGATTACGTGTGGCCGGCCACTTGTCTGCCATAGCCACAACTTTTCACAGATAATACTAAAAACTGAAGTTGCCTTCCCGCAAATACAAGGTATGGAGAGTATGTTTCCAACGTTGTAGGCGATAACATTTCTACAGAGAAATTTGAATTCAGAAAAAAAATTATTGATTCGAGAGTTATTTTTGCTAATACATTTATGCAGTGAGATATATTATTTTCGTTTGCGCAATATTTTATTAGAAATATAAGAATCTAGAAGTCTCATTAAATACCAGCGGACCCGGCAGACGTTCTACCCGAACGTTCAATTCTCGTGTCATGGCCGGAGGTTAAAAATATGTTACTTTTTCATCATAACATTCACTAATTAACGTAACTCCGCCTTGCAGGTGCCCCAATCTAATAAATGGATTACAATTCCGCCAATGCCAGGGGACAAAGCCAGAAATGTCATGAAAGACAACCTGGTGGCATTAGAAAAATAAATAATTTCGGAACAAAACTCCTCACTGCCATCTGTTGTGGTTCAAGAAGTTGCATTATGACGTCACATTGTCGCGCAGAATATGCCGGTAATGTAGATGACTACACATCTGACAAAAAATCCTATAACCCTATCGCAGCGCCACCTACCGGTACAAAAATTGTGAATTTAAACCATCCAGGAACACATTCAAACATACAGAAACATTTTCGTATCTATTAATTAAGCAGTTTTAATTTCAGATTTCAAGTAAACCTCCACTTCTAATTGTCTGATTTCGCTAATTTTTGGACAGTACCTACCTAGGTTTATTTTAATCTGATATACTGAGATTCGTTGTGAAACATCGAAAATTGTAACCGCTAGAGCGATTTTTAAATGTTCACTTCAGGTGAACTCTTATACCTAATGATTTTAGAGGGTCTAATTGTGAATCTGAACTATCGAGGGACCCAATCAGACACACACACAAATTTTTATCAAAATTTGTCCAGTCGTTTAGGAGGAGTTCAGTGACAAACACACGTACAGAAGAATTGTATAATATAAAGCTATTTATTTCTTATTGCTTCATGACTACAGCATATCAATTACAACTGTACAACTACGGCAGGACTAAGCTTGAGATATACTTACAGTAATGTTGTGTGCGATAAGTGTGTCAGTGACATCTCCTGGCTTCAGGACACGTGTGTCAGTGAACCAAACAGTTCTGGAGACTGGAGGGTTGGCGCAGAATTCCACCGTCAGAGACAATCTCTGACCTGTCACTGCTGTCAGCGTCTTGTTGGCTGGGTAAACCGCAGGGCGACCTAGAATCACACGTAAGTGTATGTAGTTAAAACTCATTTTCACTAATCTATACATGTACCCCACAGCAATTAATGAATTCCCCATAATAAGATGTTTCCAATAATTTTGGGTGACATTTATTTTGGATTGAATGACTATCTGATAGCTAAGTTTAATAGAGTGATTAATAATGTCACGTATGTTGATTTTGTAGAAGGGGTTGTGGTCGATGTCCATGTTTTCACAACTAATATCGTTAAATTAACAATAAATAATATACAGGATGTTTCAGAATTAGTATTACAGACTTCTAGGGGTTGTAGAAGGGATTATTAACAAAGTTTTTATAAGGAACCCAGAAACGAAAATGTACCATTTCCATGTAAAATAAGTTTTAAGATCGAAACACAATGTGTCTAGTATTCCAGAATAAGTATTACGGACTTCTAAGGGTTGTACTACACCTGTCGAGTCGGAGGAAGATCTTCTTTCACGAATTTTGTCGGCAGCAAACATTATTGAACACGCACCAGGCCGTGGGGAGTGTGTATGAAAACATGCGTAGCAGATAAGCAGCTAGACTTTGTGCAACGAACAAAGGAGTCGCCAAGTGGAACCACACTTGTAGTACAACCCCTAGCAGTCTGTAATACTTCTGAAACACAAGACACACGATATCAGCCCATTATGTTTCGATCTGCAAACTTATTTTACATGGAAATGGTACGTTTCTGGACATGTGGGTTCCTTAACGAAACTTTGTGTACTAAGTCTCTTCTATAAACCCTACAAGTCTGTAATACTTGTGAAACATCCTGTATATTATAAATAATTTCAGTAAACCTGTAATAAAAGATCACGATATCAGATTCTAAATATGATAGCCTACATAAGGTAACATAAGCAGAAACCACGTTCGGGATATATAGAGCTTGGAAGTTTTTTTTAATTGCAGATAAATAAAAATTACGACACGTAGCTAATTTATATCGAAAAACATTAAGGGGGACTGCCAAGCTTAACGCCTCAAACAGACGGACGAATCGCTACCAATATTACACCTATCACCAATACTGAAAATGTTATGACTAAAATTTTGTACCCTATCGGGTACAAAACTCGGACCACATAGATGCTATTATCTGATGGACTGTAGGCTTTCTGACTCCTACGTCATGAAGTTTATATCTGGTATACGCAATGCACATTTTAAAATATAGAATGCGGCATAAGTCAATTAACCATTGCACATGGTTGAAAAAAAATCAGATAGGTTGAACTGGGGACTTTCAGAATATAATCTCAAACACTACTGCTTAAACAACAATGGAGGTAACTTTGAACAATTTCTGTAGTTGTTTTTTTTTGTATAGATGTTGTAAGCTACAGAAAATAATACGTTTGGATTTTCGGTTAACTGACTTAAGATGCATTCTGTATTATATAAGCTTTTAGATTCGCTAATGTATAACGTTATAAGTAATCAATTTATTTAGTGTTTACTTGATGAAAATCCATTATGTTTAGTGATTAAATAAAATAAAACTGTTAAAGTTTTATACGATTTTCATATTTATTTTAATACAAATTCGTACAGCCGTTTCAGTACTTAGTACTTTCTTCAGAAGAATGCTAAATGAAGAAGGTTACAGAGTACTGAAACAGCTGTAAAGAATTTATATTAAAATCATTATGAAAATCGTATAAAACTTTAACAGTTTTATTTTATTTTATTATTAAATATAACGTTATATTTAATTAGCATTTAAGGTTATTTTTAAGATTTATATACTAAGTAAAAAAATACTTTTATTGGGTTCAATATAAGTATACAATAAAATGTAACAGAAATATATATTTTTTCCATACTGTCTTGTCCAAGCATCCTAGACAAAGGTTTCCAAAACAAGTGAGAAGAACAGAAGATGTGTATCGATCATGTCATGGACAAAATGACAGACTGACAAGCCTGCAAAAAAGATGTACTAACAAGAAAAAAGTGTGTTCAAGCAAAAAATAGAAGAGAATTAATTGGGTGAGAGAATGAATTTCATCACACTTGGATTAATTCTCATTCTTCCAACCATTCATTTCCTAGTCGACCTCTCTCGATGATAATTCCTTAGCATAACATTAATAAATTATTAAACCTACTGTTATATCCCATTTATCTTGTGACCCTCAAATTACTTTTGTATTTAATTTTTTTTTGACGTGAATACGTCTTTAAATTTGCGTCTATAGTGGGAAGAAATTCAGAAAACTAATGATAACAAAAATAGGAGAAACAGTTTTGGTGTTGCAGTTACATATCTATCACCTACATGCAACATTTAATTACACCACTCGATAGATAAAGGATCAAATAATTCGTTACGCTGAGTGTTGACTGTGACGCATCGCGCGCGGCGGAGGGGAAGCGTCGCCATTTTGAGGTCGTTTCACTGCGTCACATAATTTTCTTTTAGTATAAATTTTGACTGTGAGAAGTTACGAGGTTCGTTTGAGTTTCAATAGTCAACTCTCGTCAATATCTATCGATTACGTATATAAAACATTAATATAAAACATGTTAGTGAATATATATGGTGCTAAAGTGAAAAATTAAAATTAATAATGCAATGTCAGCCTATGTCAAAGAGCCAAATCAAAATATAGAGATCGTATACGGTTGGAAAGGGCTTCCCAAGAGCAATTCAGTGGTACCCATAAAACACCATATGACAGAGTGAAGCGTGGAGGGAACGTAAAAGAATGAAGGTGTCCGAGCGGATCAATGACGGCGCCAGTATATCTGCAGCTGGGACGGCCAAGCCTATGCAAGTGGAGGATTTAATCGCTTGTACATCACATTTTAGTACAAATACATCAATTCTATTATAGATATATCGATTTCAGTATGAATGTAGCAATTTAGTACAAATTTAGTATATACTTTTCGTATCACCGATCTATAATTATAAAGTTATAATACAGTAATTGTTTGTTTACTTGATATCTTTCTAAACCCGACGAAAGGAAAATGCTGCCATCACAAATAAAACATAGACATCCGAATGACTTCTTAGTGTTAAAAATTATTATGATACACATATATTACGCTCAAAGAAAATATTACGTACACGTATTTAAGTACAACACACGAGCGTGTTCACGACACAGTCAGACCCCGACTTTTCTTCTTCTTCTTCTTTGAGAAGATGTACTTAATCTTAGATATTTGGTTAATGTAACTTCATTATTGTACTGAACGTCCAAGCGATAAGACGGATCGTGAAGAAAAAGCGTTGCATGCTTTGTTTTGAAGCTGGTAACTAACTCATTGGCATTATTGAACCCTCAAGGTAATAACCTCGCAAACAAAATCTCTCCACACATCCCTCATCCTTGGTCTATCAATTGGCGGTTTTCCTTCTGATTTTTCCTACAAGAAGCTTTCATACCCCTCTTTCGTGCCACATGTCCTGTTCACCGCACTCTTCGAGATTTACCTGTTCGTACTATATCTGGTCTCCTATAAATATGATGTAGATCACTGTTATGTAGTCTTATCCATTCTCTCTTTGGTCGAAAATTCTCCCTAAGAACTTTACTCTGAAATACTCGTTATCTTTCTTCCTTCCTTAAAGCAAGAGACCACATTTCACATCCATATTAAGTAACTGCGATAATAATAGTTTTGTACATTTTGAGTTTAATGTTTTTTTAGAGAATTAGGGACGACTAGAGTCCTTATAATATTGGTATTTCACATAATGTATTGTGAATAGTGACATAAGTTCACCAATTCGTCACTCTCCTTCATCACTTGGACGCACAGTACAAGATACAGATTACATCGCATTTTTCAAATTACCCCATACAATTTAACTATTATCTAATGGATTGTTATTTTAAGACTAGTTCAAAAATATATCACTATTCTACAAGACGTAACAATAGCAACATACAACAAACTGTGAATCATGTTTTATCTCTAATATTGCCCACAGTAAAGTTACATGTATGCCTTGCATGTATTGCATTACAAGTAACAAACTAAAACGGCAGTTTAAGCTAAAATTCAGGTAAACTATTCAATTTGCTTTCACGTTCACATTTACTGAATTGCATAGCTGTTGTACAATGTTCGGCAATGCATTTTATGGAGAAGTTTGCAATGCACTTTATTTACACGGAATGTAAACGAGCAGAAAATCAATACATGAGGATACACCTTTATTGGTTTTCATTCGTTTTGTATTGAAACTCTGAGAAAGAGGAACATATCTTTTCGGGAGCGACATGGCTGAGGTACTCGCATGGTGTAGATACAGAAAGTTGCAGCGATGACTCCTGTTTTTTTTTTAAACAACCCGAATGTGAGCCCTAGATATCAATATCAAGTGACTATCCCTTCTCATCAACTCCAACAGATTTAACTGATGACAGATCTCTCGTCGTCAAGAACTGTATGGTAACGATATTAAGATACATGCTATGAGTGGGAACTACAACAAATGACAAGAAAATACGTCCAATATCCTGTTTCTCATCATCATCATCATCATCATCATCATCATCATCATTATCAACAACAAGGATTAAGCCCAATGGCCTGTTCCGATCTCATTATAGGTCGAATTGGTCCATCCATCTCTTCAATTGTCTTCCCAACATTCTTCTCCCTTTTGGTTTATAATTATACATTTTTCTTGGTATGCGTAGTTCATTCATTCGTAATACGTGCTGAAGATAAGCATTTTGATAATATTTTATTCTTTCACAGAGATTAAATATATTAAGTTCTGTTCTTATATCTTCGTTTTTCTTTTTATCGGTCCTTTGGTATCCTGCTATTGCTCTAAACATCTTCATTTCAGCAGCCTCTATTTGTTTACTATCTGTCTTTGTTAATGACCAGGTTTCAGATCCATAGATATGAGATGGAACTGCCAATACTTTGTAAAACTTCAAAATAGTTTCTTTTCTAGTCTTATTCAATAAAGTGCGTTTAATTGTGCCACATAGATATCCTGTTTCTGAATCATTATTTACAATTTACAGAAATGGAAACCTGAGGAATGTTCACTATTAGACTGTACAGAACACTTAGGTCAGTATTCAAGAACCAAGCTCTCTAGTCCATGCTATCTCCATCTTTCGTAAGCTAAGGTTCACTTCTTTCAATCTGTTCCCGGAAACTTATTTTAAGGGGGTGATGGGTGAAAAAGTGACCAATTGAGATCAAAATTGGCATTTTTTTGTTTTTTGTACTAAAAATAGCCGGTACTATAATGCATATGTTGGCAAAGTTTCAGACGCCTATGGCACTACTAAGTGTTCTAAATTACGTCAGAGTTAAAAGGCTGCGCCAGTTAAATACTACCTGCATGCAAATCTTGAAACTTGTTTTTCCACATTTTTATTTTCACTGCATTTTTGTACTTTCAAAATTGAATGGAATTCAGAAATTTTGTCCTAGAAGATTCAAAGTTTTACTGCATGTTCTAAAAGCAATGGGTAACAAAGTGGTGTATGGGTTTCATGATTGAAGTAGTACTTTAAGAAATAAAAAATAAAATGTATGCAATTTTTTTTGTAAATCCACGCATGAGGTACAACATTTTTTTCTCCCTTTCTATTCACATTATAAGAATTCTAATGCATGATGTTTTTCTAAATATTTTAGGGGTCTTGTAAGAACAAAAATCAGACATTTTACTAAAAAATTGTGGAACCCCATTAATTATAATATATGCAAATTTTTAAAAATATAATATTTAATCATCATCATCATCTGCATTCATGGATTAGGTCTGTTGACCCGTTCCGACTTCAGCCCATCTCTTTCTAGGTCTGCCCACATCTCGGGTGCCTTTAGGTTTGTATTTTGTTATTTGTTTTGGATATCTATCTTCATTCATTCTGTCTATGTGTTGCTTCCATTTTTGTCTATATGTATCTATTTTATCAGTTATTGCAAATATTTCAAGTTCCTGTCTTATTTCTGTGTTCTTGATTCTGTCTTCCTTAGTGCACCCTTTAACAGATCTCAAAAATTTCATTTCTGCCGCCGTTATCCTACTTAGATCTTGTTTTTTATGTATCCAGGCTTCTGATCCATAGAGCAGTACCGGTACTGCCAACATTTTATAAAATTTCAATTGGCTCTCTCTTGTTGTTTTGTTATTTAGTGATCGTTTTATCGTACCACATATTCCCTGGAATTTTGCTATTTTATTATTTATATCATTATCATAATTAAATGAAATGTCACATCCTAGATAATTGAGATGCTTCACCTGTTCTATGATTTTGTTTCCTATTACTATTTTCGATCTGATTTGATTTTTCCCTTGGAATGCTACCTTATAATATTTAATAACTCATAAAATAAATGTCTCATAAGAATGAAACTTAAACACATCATTATGTAATATGTAGTGAATGTTTGTACAAAGAATCAAGTCTCTAGTTAAAAAAATATAGAAAATATAAATTTCACCCATCACCCCCCCCTTAATAAAGATCTTGTTAGCACATGATGTTGAATATAGTGAACCAGTTAGAGTAGGTTCTACATGACCCACATAATTAACAACATAGAGTTGGGCTGAGAGTCGCTCTTCGTGGAAAGTTTGGTTCTTGAATACCAGCCTTAGGCCATGACATCTTTGTCTTCCGTAAGCTATGGCTCTCATCTTTCAATGTGTTCCCGGAAACTTTTTAAAATAAATATCTTGTTAACACATGATGTTGAATAGAATGGGCCAGTTAGAATAAGTTCTGCATAACGCACATAATTAACCACGGAGAGAATCGCTCTTCGTGGAAAGTTCTTGAATACCGGCCTTAGTCATTCTGTCATGTGGATTATCAATGCAAGTGAAAGACAAATAATTGTGCAGCTTTGTCTGTAACAATATTATTCGGTAACACAGCACTGTACCAAATACCGTGGATTTTCATAAACGAACACTTCCTAATTTTGGGGAAGGAATCATATTGAGAGATAGATGCCAATGTCACCGGGGCAACTCTCCAGGACACAATTTCCTTCGCGTATATCAAGTTTCCATATACAATTCCCAGGTATGTGGATTTTTCATTTTCCACTGGAATAACCACCTGAAATCATTGGAATCTCGTACTTTACATTTTTTACTGATTCATTCTCTTTTTAGGTAAGTGTGCATACATTTTCTTACTTACTTACTATCCCTCAAATGTTGAAAGGTAATGTTTATTGCCATACATATATAATATATATATATATATATATATATATATATACTGGGGGCACTACGCTACTAGCGGGAAGGTCGAGGGTTCGATCCAGGTGGGGGTCAGGATTTTTAAACTCACCCAAACCTTCTGGTGGCACTATGGCCCTGAGGTCGACTCGGCCTCTAAAGGAAATGAGTACCAGACGCTTGTTCTGGGGGTAAAGGCGGCCGTCACGCATGGCTGACAACGCGGCTGACATCAAGTGCCGATTGTCTAGAAAAAGTGGGAGCCTAATATCCAACTACCCCAAGGGCCTCCTTAGGCCTGTAGTGGTATCACTTTACCTTTACACATAATAAATATATATATATATATATATATATATAGGCCTATATATATATTATATATCATCCATTTCTGCTTGGAAAATTATAAATATATTAATTGTTGGGGGCACGTCGTAGTGTAGTGGTTAAGGCACTGCGCTACAAGCCGGAAGGTCGAGTTCGAGTCCCGGTGGGGTCAGGATTTTTAAACTGACCCAAACCTTCTGGCGGCACTATGGCCCTGGGGTCGACTCAGCCTCTAACTGAAATGAGTACCAGACGCTTGTTCTGGGGGTAAAGGCGGCCGTCACGCAGGGCTGACAACCCGGCTGACATCAAGTGCCGATTGTCAAGAAAAAGTGGGAGCCTTAACCTCCTACTACCCCAAGGGCCTCTTGAGGCCTGTAGTGGGATCACTTTACCTTTATATTAATTGTTGAGTAGGCGTTTTGGCAAAATGTTACAACCTGTGATGCGACTTTTTTAATTCCTTCAAAACCTCTTGTCAACTTTCATTCCTAGGGTTTCATTTTTCAAATTATTTCTCACTACTTACAATGATTTTTGCATGTTTTCTAACGATTATTTGATTTTTTTTCGCAATATTGAACTATATGAAGACATATTGATTAAAAAGAATATTCTATGTTCCAGTGCAGCCAACATAGAGTCTGTACTAATTATCATACACTAAAAAAATCAGCGTGCATCATTTCACAGGTTAGAGTACTTAAATTGCGTTAGGTTAGCTTTTAGGTTCGTTGGCGACGCGAGTTCAAATATCGTGTATACGTTGGCTGGATCCCGTGATACCATAGTGTAAACCGCTTCGCGTCTGTTGGCACGCGCATGATGTATGTTTGGAATTTAGAAAAAAAATTCGCGTCACATGTTGTGAAATATTTCCAGCGTTTTCTATGTTTTTACGTACTGCTTAATTTTTAAAGTGGCATCCGGTACGATACATTGGTTTAAATTATCTAATATTTCAATTAAAAAACAAACTCGAACGAATGTCAAATAACTTAGTCATTTTGTTTTCACTGAGGTCCGATATATTTGAATACATGTCACGAGAAATTAGCAATTCCCAAACAAGGAATAGATAAAGTATGCCAGACACCATCGAAACCCAAATTGCAGAGTAGAATAATGCGTCTGTTGGAACCAATGTCCAACATATGAGGAAGAACCGGATTCAAAATTAATACACAAATTCGGATACATAGTAGATAACCTCTACCATGAAAAATACATAGGCCAACAAACTTGGCTCTGACATTACTTTGGGATGAAAATGACCAATATGTCGGATGGGATCTAGGCATTGTGGAAGATTATAGTTGCAGGAAATCTGATATGCATCCTCTAAAAAATAATCGACACGTAAGGGCAAAACAAGTAAGAGATGAATGGTGGTTAAACCATTCTGAGAAGACGATAACTCTCGTTTAGGCGATTTCGATCGGCTATTCGCCTTAAAAACCGACCTAAAATGAGACAAATAGGTTGTTGCCGGCCAGCCACTTCTAAGAGCCGGAAGGCCCTGACCAATTTTGGCCACATTTCGGAATACATTTATTAAATTTAACCCTATTCTGCCAAGGTTTCGATGGGTTCCCTTGGCGTTAAGACAAATATCGGTCCTTTAATTTCCATCAGTAAATTAACAAATTCCCGAACTACTCTAAATTCTAAATTTTATGGGACAATTTCACTGAATTATTCTCAAAAATATTAAATTTATAATCTATCTAGAAACATTAAATAACAAAATGATATTATTAAACAAGCTACTCTACTAAGGTGTCTGTGGTTCTCTTAGTGCTAAGGTGAATACCGGAGTAGCCCCCTAGAACCCACCAGTAAATTCATTAATTTTCTATCGATCGGGTAAAGCGAGTGATTGGAGAGTTTGATTTCAATTTGGAGCTACAGTTGCTGCCTTGCCACTGCCTTCGAAACATATAAGCGTGCGAACTTCAAAGGGTCCACTACGAAAACATAGAAAAAAATACCAAGAATTCAAATTCACGCCATAGGCTATATTATCCATCGCAGTGAGATCAATCAGGCTCTCTGATTGGCTCACGGGATATTTTACGAAAAACCGAAAATAACAATACTAACAACATTTTAATAATCTAAACACAATAATAATCAACTACACTAGCAAAACCATGCGTTTAAAATATCATCATCATCATAGTACATTCACGAATTTAGGCCATTTGTTGACCTGTTTCGGCCTCAAGAGAAACACCATCCAAAAGTCTTTTGAGTGGACGTCCTGGTCTTCTTCTTCCTGCAGGTTGGTATCTTAACATTTGTTTGGGTATTCTGTGATCTTCCATTCGATGAACATGTTGCATCCATCTTGACTTATAATCAGAAATTTTGTTTTCTAAAGATTCCATGTGTAATTCTTCTAAGATGTCTTCATTTTTTTGTGGTCTAGTAGTGTGTATCCTGCAGTCCTCCGAAGATATCTCATTTCAGCAGATCTAAGTCTCTGTATATCCTTCTGTTTCAGCGTCCAAACTTCGCTACCATACAAAAGACGTTTAAAATATACAAAACATTATTCTTGAAATTAAAAACATGAAAAAAATCGATCGCGTAAATACAGTATCCATCGCGATGACCAATGCGGCTCTCTGATTGGCTCACGGGATACTGCACAAAAAAGCTAAAAATAACTATGTATTAATATAATCTAAATCATTAAAATTTAATTTTAATCAACTAAAACAGCAAAAAAATCCTTTAAAATACATAATACAAGGAGTAGAATTTATGTTGGAATATATCTGGCTCACAATTACTGATAATTGTGAATATTAGGCTGAAATAGGGGTAGGAAATTCTATAAATTTATTAATTACAACACCAAAAACATAAAAAAAACCGGTCGCGCTTTTCGACCAATCAGCGTCAAGCTAGCCTCGCGTAGCTACTTGATTGAAAGAAAGCTGCTCACCGTCGTAAAAATAAAAAGATTAAAAGAAAACATCCACAAAAATATCACGATTCAACATTACAAAATTAAATACAATAAACCATCTGGAACGGAGCCGAGGATACGCTGCTGATGGTCAACAGCCAATCATTAATTATACATCTCATCATTTTACACACTTTTCCGGGGCAAATGGACTCTGTCTTGGTACCCGAGGCACCACAACCATGGGCCAAATAAATTGCTCACCACCTGTTATTTTAATAGCGGGTCGCAGGGCTTTTTTACAATAGTCTTATCTTATCGTTTCACAATTTTAAGGGTTTCGCCTAATTTAAATACGTTAATATAAACGATATTTTTGTGAAAATATCCGAATATTTTGAAGGATATACACTTTGCACATTGATGAATAATTTGAGCATCCCTGTGAATGGCAAAGAATGAAGGATCGCTTGTTACAGCAGTGAATAATCACTCCAGGACATGCGAGAAAATTGGAACGGGTAAAATGTAAGCCATCCATCGCGTCTTCTCTTTGCAATTCCCAGCGGGAGTTTCTTGCGTGACTCAAGCACTGCCCCGCCTATCATAACACAAAACTTAGAATCCCCCATAACAGGGTTGCCTAACGTTTTATTAAAATTTTGCCAATACGACATTAAATGCATTGTTCCGACGAATTTCTATCTTTTAACGAAAAAAAAACATGTTGCTGTAAGCGACAATCACTTTTCCCTCTATCCTGTAGCCAACAAGAGAATGGTATCATCGGTGTAAAGGGAAGAAGATGCTAAAAATTTGATTTTCCTTTTATGTTCTCTCATATTTGTGCACTGAATAACAGTATGCATAAACTAAAATTAGGTTTTATTTTAAATAAACATTTGTGAAGTGTCCAAATTTGACAATGACATCCTTCTTTTTTTTAGTGTACTCTCGAACACATAGGTGGTTAATATTATCCGCCCACTTCACTCTTGGTCTACCAACTGGCCGTTTTCCCTCTGGATTTCCTACAAGACGCTTCCATGCCTCTCTTTAATTCCCCATTCGTGTCACTTGTCCTGCTCATCGCAGTCTATGACACTTTAAGAGTTTGTAAAGAATTGCATAATTCCTCCAGTTTTCAATATAGGCCTTATTTAAATATTCTTTCCGCAGTTCGTTGTATTAACAAAACGTATTTCTATAAAGTGACTTCCTTTGATTTTTATGCGTTACAGGAACTTGACAATTAATTATTGTAGTACATTACGAATTTATGTACCCGTGTAAACATTTTGCATATTTTTAATTGTACGGGCCAACGATGAATAATAATCAGTCCGGCCTTCCTATGTGATGAGGCTTCTGAATGAAGGGTTTTTTTTTACTTGGACGGGACGCCAACCCAGTCGAATAATCCCCAACCTGGAGGACCAAGATTCAGTCATCCAGGCAGGTTGACTGTTATTCTCCCATTTATATTATGTGGATGCGAAACATGGATCTTACTTTAACGGAGGAAAAAATATAACAAGTATTTGAGAATACCGTTTTTAGGAAAAATGTTAAACCAAAGAGAGATGAACAAAGAGCCCAATGTAGAAGACTTCATAACAGTGAGCTACATGATATTTATGGGAAACCAGATATAATAAGAACAGTTAATTCTCTTAGACTGCGATGGGCAGGACATGTAGCACCAATTTAGGATGAAAGATAAGCAGGAAGTTTCTTGTAGGAAAACCAGAGGAAAAACGTCAGTTGGTAGACCAAGAATGAGGTGGGAGAATATCATTAACGATGATTTGAATGAAGTAGATTATACAAGGGAAGATTGGTAAACATTATTTCATAATAGGGATGTATGGAGAGCCTATGTACGCGCGGCCATGAACTATGGGCTAGATTGTGGCAGCGAATTTAGTTGGTTAGGCAGGGGTGCTTTTTATGATTTTTACATTTTCTTCTTAGAGACTTTACTTTTACCAATATCTGTTTATCATCAAATATATTAATTGATATAGAGCACCCCACGCTTTTGATGGTAAAATTATTTTCTTTTTGTTGATAACTCTAGTTTTATTCTAGATGTGTTGGAGATGATTTTTTTGTTGACAACTTAAATTTTATCCCAAGCGTGTTGGAAATTAAAATTATTTTTCATTTTTTAGTTCGGTTTTCAAATAAAAGCGTGTTGTTTTAGTTTTTTAAAGTATTATTTATTTATCTTGAGTTGCATATTTTATTTCCTTAAGTGCATTTGGTCTGAAAGTTATGTTGGACTACCGATATCAAAAGAATTTACAAAAATTTGAAATGTCTTACTAGATGATAACAGTAAAACGTATCATTACTGGAAGGTAAGTATACAGCAATAATGCTTCTACTGCCTCTTATTTCGCGAGATTTACATCAAACGTCAGCATGGATATTACCTTAAAGTTTATAATGTTCCTGTATTAATTTGTGGTTCGTTTAATTTTATTATTATTACGTTTAGGATATATAAAGTAGGACTATAATATGTATTATACAGTGCGATCAGTATAGTATTCGACAGCAGACGCGGGGTTTGAGCTGTGCGGTGACGAAGGCTTACACGTGCAGACCGGGACTTGAAATGTGCGCAGACTCCAAGCACATCCCACGCGTTCACGGTCGCAGTCAGATTGTGTGCTTCGAGTGGATAAGGTGCTCGCTCTCTTTTCGTTGTGTACTGAATGGCGTATGTATAAGTTATCTCAATTTAAAATTTGTATCTTATAAAACAGGCGTGTATAAGTGTAAACTTAATGACGTGTGTATAAGTGTAAAGTGTAAACTGTATAATGGCTAATATTTTTTGTACTGAACAAAGCGTATTTATTTTTTATCAATATTTGTTAACTCAGTATGCCAGCCAAGTACGAAGACTTTTTGAAATACGAATCCCGCGTGTAAAAATGCCGTTACGTTCAACAATCCATAATCTGTACAACAAATTTTATAAAGAGGTGTCAAAAATGTATGGACAACGAAGGTGAACAGTTCCAGCACCTGCTTCAATAAAGTTGGTAAATACGACAATTTGTAAAATGGTTACGAAAATGTGTGTGGTTGTATCGCCGCGATCCTACGCTGTCCGTTCTCCGCCGCGAGTGCGTCAACATGTATAGTGAAATCCCCGCGTCTGCCGTCTAGTGCTATACTGATCGCACTGTATATTTTTATTATAGCTTGTATACTTTATTCTAAATCTATATCAGCTACATACAAGGGAAATATCAACTATTGTATGCAGAAACCTACCTTGACATTAATCCAAGAGTAGGGTTGTGATGCAGCAAGGCCGTATAAAAAAGTGCCGCTTTTAACTACAAGGCACAGAAATCCAGCGTCAAATATCTCATTTAAACTACGGTACAGGAAGTAATACAATTCCTGATTTGGTGGATTGGATAGCCCTGACAACTTGTCTCTCGCCGCACATCGCCGAACTGCACTATGCTCTAGTCAGGAAGAGATATCCATTAGCTTCACACAGTGGATTGCCATTGCTGGATTCTAGCTTCGATTTCTGTGCTTTGCAGTTTAAAACGGCAGCTAATTTTTATAGTGCACAGGCTTGGTACATCATAACCCTTCTCTGGGAGAAATTTCAAAGTAGGTTTCGACATGCAATGGTAGATAATTCCCTGTGGTATATTTATGCTGGTTGAGTGGAAAAAAAAAAAAAAAAAAAAAAAAAAAAAGGTTTTATGGCCCCAACTCTGCCACTTTATGTAACACGTTATTATTATGTATTATTTATTAACTATTATTAATATCTATTCCATTAAAACTTTAAAAACATTGTTTTTTTCTACTTCATGCTGATTCCATATTTTTTTTTATTCCTAAGGTAGCAGCATGAAGCATATTAAATTTCTGAATTGACTCAATATACTATTAACAATAGTGAGCCTTTCCTTCCTAAATTGACAGCAAATTCATTTATTGTAATAATTGCCTCATGTAAAAAAGGATATGGAAAATGTTAATGAATCTCTTAATTTGTCCCTATACTCGTACTGTCACAAATATATTGCTGTATATACGAAGCCGAACTATCTGTAAGCCCACACTTGATATTTCTCGAATGGAAACTTCTAGAGGTAGATCCTTCAAGAGAACAACACACAAACGCATCTAGAAAGCCCTTAGCGCACCTTGCCGACTCATGAGTCGCAACTCTTGAATTCCTTATACCCCATTAGGCGAGATTTCAAAAGAGTCTGGTTTCAGCCTGCGGAATCCAAAAGCCGATCCAACAATGAGTCACAATATTGAACACAGAAAGTTTTATCATTTTCTATATTACATATGATTTGTTATTATGTTATTTTCTTTGTAGGTTGATGGTCTTATGACCACAATACCAGCCATTAGATAAAGAGATAAATAAGTAAATAAATATTACATACGAGTATTATACGAGCTTTAAGTGATTTTGAGGAAAACATTCTAGTTTACAATTATATTATAAGGCTTAAAAAAATAAATAAAGGACTTCAATTTGTTGCAATATCAAAGAACAACCTGAAAATATATAAAACTCTTATTCTCCTAGTTATATTATATGGATGCTAAACATGGACTCTTACTTTAAGGGAGGAAAAAAGGTTACGAGTATCTGAGAATGAAGTTCTTAGGAAACTTTTTGGATCAAAGAGGGATAGATTAACAGGCAGGCAAATGGAGAAGACTGCAGAACAGTGAGCTACGTATAAGAAACCTGATATAGTAACAACATTTAAGACTCGTACACTGCGACGGGCAGGATATGTGGCACAAATGGGGGATTAAAGAGGGCATGGAAGCTTCTTGTAGGAAAACCAGATGTATTGGTAGACCAAGAATGAGGTGGGAGAATAACATTAACCATGATATGAGGAAAGTAGATTGTTCAAGGAAGGTTGGTAAACATTAGCTCAGGATAGGGATGTGTGGAGGGCTTATGTCTGCGTTTATGTCCTACCGATTCGAAAGTGCTAGTGAGTTTTTAGTTAGTTAATTTTCATTTTGTTGCAAATTTTATGTCAGTTGCCATGTAATTCACGTTTGTAAGTTATATTTTTATAACATTTGTGGAGGTCATATTAAGCAGTTCTTCTTTAGACAGAGGGTTCTTCTGGTTTATAGCATCCAGCTTAACACAACAGACAAGTTTTTGGAATTGAAGTGGAAGCCTGTGTGGACATGTTTTTGTGTCCAGTGCATGTGGAGAAGACTGAATTAAATCCGCATTAAACAAAAAGTTGATATTTGGTGTGTGAAAGTTGGTGTGTGCTGAAAACAGACGAAGAGGGTAGATGTCTCCACCATGCATGTACCACTACTCATCCTTCAGCCGCACTAACAGAGAAATGACAGATACCATGTTTCTGGAAAAGCGACACAAAATTCCATTATTTTTTAAACTCTACCCAATTTCTATTTAAAAAACTTTCCGTGGAAAAATTACATTGCTTTCTTTTCTAAGTGTAATAAAACAACATAGTCTTAGGCATATACTATTTATAGGGATTATTTTAATACATTATTAAATGTACAAAAATATTAGAAAAATTGATCATTTATTTCATACCAAGACTCAGTTTAGTGTTTTATGGTCTTATAAAATTACAGAAATTATAGGGACTGTGTTAATAATTTATTACTTCCTTGAAACGCAAAAATAATAGAAAAATATATTAAAATTATTCCATTCTAAGACTCAGTTCAGTGATTTACGGTCTTGTAAAATAACAGAAAGAGAGGGCTGAAATGAAGATGTTGAGAGCAATAGCAGGATACCAAAGGACCGATAAAAAGAAAAACGTAGATATAAGAACAGAACTTAATGTATTTAATCTCTGTGAAAGAATAAAATATTATCAAAATGCTTATCTTCAGCACGTATTACGAATGAATGAACAGCGCATACGAAGAAGAATGTATAATTATAAACCAAAAGGGAGAAGAATGTTGGGAAGACCATTGAAGAGATGGAAGGACCAATTCGACCTATAATGAGATCAGAACAGGCCATTGGGCCTAAATCCTTGTTGTTGTTGATGATGATGTAAAATGACAGAAACTGTAGGACTATGTTAGTAAAACAGAATCATTCTGATTCTCATATATCTTATTTCTAATATTCATGGAAGGTATACTCGTGCTATTTATGTATCTAACAAGATTAGCCTCAAACGAAATATTCAACTTATCCTAATTTATTAAATTCTTAAAATGCAAAAAATATAAGAAAACATTCGATAATAATTTATTTCATACTAAGACACAATTCGATGTTTTTTACGATCTTATAAAAGACAGAAATTGAACACTATGATCAGCCTCATGGGCTAGTGGCCAGAGCTTATGACTATAGTTCGTGGAGTCCTGGGTTCGAACCCGGTCAAACCACATGATACTTTTCTTAAAGGGAATTATTCCTATAGCCTCCCACGATCTGGATTTAAATTAAGTTTAAATTTGAGAACTCTCCAGACGCTTCATTATCATTCGTAGCCTATCAAATCATCGGGGTAACGTAACTCCGCCTTCTAGGTGCCCCAATTTAAGAATGGGTTACAATTCCGCCAATAATACCACGAGAGAATACCATAAATGTCATAAAGGTAATATGAAAATATTGATTACAATTGAATATTACAGCATCAAACACTGCAATATTCACAAAGAGTGGCGAAGCGATCTACAACATTAGAATACAACACCCAAAACTCAACTAATCATCATCATCATCATCACTCCAGGGATTAGGCAATTGCCCGTTCCGACTTCATAATGCATCAGCCCAACGTCTTCTAGGTCTTCCAACATCACGCCTTCCTCTTGCTTGATAATTTCTTGCTAACAATGGATATCTCTCCTTACTCATTCCATCCATGTGATCAATCCATTTCTGTCTGTAATTCGTGACTTTATCCAATAAAGGCTGTACTTTCAATTCTTCTCTTATATCCTCATTTCTTATTCTATCAAGTCTTGTACATCCTTTTACTTGTCTTAGGAACCGCATCTCTGCCGTCTGTATTCTATCCTTCTGTCTTTTCACTGGAGCCCAAGTTTCACATTCATACAATAGTGTGGGAACCGCCATAACATTATACATTTTTATCTTGGTTTCTTTTCTAATTTTATTTTTGAATGTTCTCTGTATTGTTCCACACAGAGTCTGAAATTTATTTATTTTGGAGAACTCAACTGGTATCTGTATAATTATTAAAATTATGAAATTAGTACCGGTTGTGTCAATCGTTCTGAACTTAAACTTCTGTTTCTAAAATGTTGTCAAACATTTAAAAGTGATGTCGGACGTCCTCGGAAGAGATGGTCTTATATCTATTAGTGAAGACGGAACAGGCAACTCTTGCCTAAACCAGGAAGTGAAGAAGAAGAAGACATTTAAAAGTAGTCCTTTCACTAGAGTCTTCCATGATCAGTATCTACAATGGTGCTTAATGATTGACTACCTTTTATAAACAAGAATTTGTTTAAGTCGAGATACGAATTTTATAATTTTGACATTTTTATCAATAATTAAGTTTGGTCTGTGTATTCTTACCTCATATGGTTGTTTCTGTTGGACATGTGTTTTAAGGCACATTTGCCCCATCCTCAGCTAGTATAGACCGATTTTTCTCTAGTTTTCAGGCCTGGATCTCGACTCCTGCTTCCTCTTTCTGTGGTTCAAAGAACTTTCTAATTAGGTTCCTCTCCCCGGGAATTTCAAAATTCATAATTTTCTCCTTGTTCTTCTGTATGTACATATTTTCCCAAATGGTGTTCGTTTGCGTTTTTTGTTTTAATAATGTTGTGTTTAAATCTATTTTGCGTTTTTCTGACCAAATGTGACAGCTAATGCAGATTTCTCTACTTATACTAGGAGTCGAGATCCACGGCCCACAACTTAGGAAAAATCAATCTGTACTAGCTGAGAATGGGGCAAACATTAACTTGAAACATATGTACAACAGAAATAACCATATGCATATTCGTACACAAATCAAACTTAATTATTAAGTAAAACCTCATAATGTTACTTCCTATCGTATTTTGAAAATGTTTATTCAATAACCTCAAAGGTGATTGACCATGTATTTTAATTACCAAGTATTTTAAAATTATTGATCAACTTTATAAGTAAGTGTAAATAATAGATATTACAACGTACGGAAATACGCATATAAATAAGATCTATAATCTGTATTCATTTAATGAAAATATTAAATTAAATTAAATATTTCACCTTTTATATTTTTAACACTTATGATACAGTTTCTATTTCGTTTTGTCAACAGGAAGTAGAGGAACTGTTTTGAATTTTTTTCTTTTAATTAAGGGATTTGAATTTTGTTTAATCACAGTGTTTATCATTGGCGTTATAACTATGAAATATCATTGTTATTTTATTCAAATATGGAAACATCTTCATAATTTATAATTCTTTTACATTACAAGAAAGGTCCACTTTAACCTCCATATTCGCGTAAAGTGGACCCCAGATTCCACCCTAACTTTAGACTATTTTTAAATTAATTTACTCTATTAATTTATACAGGTAGGCACAAATTAATATGAAAATATTTATGGCTGATTGTAATTAAAAAGTGTTGATATTTATTTAATGCTTTGAAAAATTATTATTTATTATAACATTCATCTGCAGACAGCGACGGTATTTGCGTTTAGTAAAATTACAAGGATATTAAATAAAATTAATTAAGTGCATGGTTTTTACATATAGCATCCTCATTGATAAAATATACGCATTCGTGTAAAGTGCACCCAGTTCCGCTTTAACCGCCTCGTGGAGGGTCCATATTAACCGAATTACTTTGTTATGTTTAATTAATTTATACAGCCGCCATGTCACATAATATCAAACCAAACTCGTCAATATATTAAAACAGCATCTACATGACACAGGCCTAAAATATTTAGGATATTTTTCAATATTTGTAAAATTCAATAGCGGAAATTAAGGATTATTTCTTAGCTTAAAAAACATTTAAACTGGTCGATTTCATAAATATCACAAATAAATCCTTCTGCGCACAAAGAATAAAAGAAACAGGCATTGAACACGTAAAAGTTGAGTAGGGGAAGAAATTAAAATATTTTCTGTTTGAGAGCAGCACCAATAAAATAAGATATTAAGAGGGTCCACTTAAACCGAAGGGTCCACATTACCCGAACTTGCTATACTAATTTGTCCTAATTGAAACGACTTCATTCGTTTGTTTGATACTAGTATTATTCAAAATTAATGACTGCACATTAATAAGTGCGAGCTTGTGAAATGGTGATTTTAGGAGATAGTTTGGATTTATTTTAACACACTTGCTTCATTTTCTATATAATTACTAATTAAGTTTATATTTGAGATAATATATAATTCATTCTCAATTGTGTTTTCCATATTTAGTCTGGCTGCATGAAAGAGTAGCCTAGTAGCCTTAACTCTGCCATAATAAATTAAATAAATATAATAATAATTATTATTATTATTATTATTGTCATAATTATCGTTAATATTATCATTAATATTATCAATTTTATTATTATTGTTATTATTAATATTATGTTTTATTATTATTATATTATTATAAATTAAATAATATTTCACAAGACTAAAACCTAGAAATTTCCTACAAAAACTAAATTAATGGCCCAGTGTGGCAAAGAAATGGAAAGAAAAATTATACTCTCTAACAAACCACCAGAACAAGTAAAATATTTGAATTATCTGGGTGTATTTTTCGGCAGTAATAGAGAAAATTACATAAATAATAAATTACATATATTTCAATATTTATGTGGCACCCTTAAAAGAACAATGAGGAAGATAGTAAGAAAAGAAACACATTTAATATTTTATAAAGTATTAACTGTGCCTGCAATATTGTATGGCTGAGAAATATGAATCCTGAATAAACAGTCAATTAAAAGAATAGAAGCCGCAGAAATGAAATATTTACGATTTGTGGCAGGATATACTTTAATGAATAAAAAAACGAATTGATGATATTCGTAAAGAACTACAAATATTCAGTCTGACATAAAATAGAAGAGTGAGTACAGGAGAAAATGGCATGAACATGTCAACAGAATAGATACTAACAGATTGCCTTGGAAAAGTCTGAACTATGAACCGAAAAGAGAAAAAAATATATTGAGGACGCCCAAGAAAGAGATGGACATAGCAGCTATGAGACTCTGGGCCGGTAGGAACCAGTAAGGTTTAATTCTTGTAAGATTATTATTATTATTATTATTATTATTATTATTATTATTATTCACTTCACGGGCTAGCCAAATGCATGTTCCGCCTCACAGTTGTTCTGTCCATGTTTTCACTGTCCTTCCTACATTCCTTGAACCTCTTGGCTTGTAGTTAAATGCTGCTTTTGGTAATCTTGTTACGTTCATTCTTTCTACATGTCTAAACCATTTTTCTCTATATCCTTTGATTTGATCATTTAATGGATATATATTATTATTATTATTATTATTATTATTATTATTATTATTATTATTATTATTATTATTATTATTATTATTATTATTCCTGCGTAGAAGAGGATTCTTTTCTTAAAGCTTGACAATCATACATACAATACAGTATGTTGGAAGGATACAATATGAATGACAGTCTAGTTGAGGATTAAATTTCCACCGAGAGTGACATTTTCACAATATGGAGTTGCTTTGATATCAAGATACTATAGTCGTTAAGAACTGTAAGAGACAAATTACAAGGCAGTGAAAGGATACGGAGGTAGGAATATTATTTTGTGCTGTCTCAAAGAGCAGAGATTCATACATGATATTCACATGGTATATGTATATATGGAAGAGAAAGTCTTCAGACTGCCTCAAGGAACTGACAAAACAAGAGAACTTGCGTCACACAACAAGAGAAGGTGTTGGTTGTAAAGGCACTAACCAACATGACGTTGACGAAATACGACTAATGTAACCGATGTATTTTATCTCATATCACAGACAACTCCTTTCTTTATATGTAGTTCCCAACTTTGTTTCTCTTTATGTATTTCCAGTACATTTCACGTAATATAGAGTGATTCATACAGCGCGCAAATAATTATTATTTATTTATATATTTAACAGAAAACAAATCAATCCCTGCCCTACCATTCTGCAAAAATCATAATTAAAAGAAACTTCCAGAAAGAACTGATGGAGCACTTCAAATCACAAAGTAACGAGAAACCATGGGCAGCTATCTCGCAGAATAAAAACTTAATACCTGAATAACCAAGACATGAAGCAGTAGCAACATTCAGACCGTTAACAGGCCATGACTACCTGGCAGCACACCTCCATAAAATTGGAATCTTCAACTCTCCAAATTGTATCCTGTGCCAAGACAATAACACTACCATGAACAAAGATCTTGCTACCTGTGAGGCTCTGAAGATGTCACCTACAAGAACTCTGGCAGGACTCTATTGGGAAGCAAGAAAGCAAATGGAACACATCCAAGCTAATGGGCATTAGACTACTACTACTATTTATATATTTTCAATGTTTACACATCTTTCTGTGCCTAAACTTTTATTTTCCTTCTCCACTTGTCTCAATCTCCATTCCATGTCTTCCAGTCCTCTTATTCTCATTCTAGTTCTTATATCTTGCATCCACGATTTTCGAGGTCTTCCTTTCCTTCTTCATCCAGGTGGACAGCATACCAATGTTTTCTGGGTAATCTTTCTTCTTGAATTCGTCATACACGCCCATAACATTTTAATTGTTTGTATCTTATATAATCTATTATTGAATATCTAATATTCATTTTTTCTCGTATGACAGTATTTCTTATTTTTTCTAATTTTGAACATCTTGCTGCTCTCCTCAAGAAATCCATTTCCATCGATGTAAGTTTCTGTTCTAAGTTTTTGTTGAATTTCCAAACTTCGTTCCATATATGACAGTACTTCTCATTATTCAATTATACATTTGTAACTTATCTTTTCTGGTTATATATCTGGTCCATAAGACTCAAGTACATCATTGCTATTATTGATCTACATGTATTATTTCTGTTGTATATATCAATTTATAGTGTATACTCTTTTAGCCATTTCTATTCCCAGGGTCGCATTAATACTAATTAATAATAATAATAATAATAATAATAAAAAAAATAATAATAATAAACTATGATCAATTACCACATACTTACGTCACTCCAATGGCATTCTCTTAAACCGTAGGTTCATGAGCCGCGCGGAGACTAAGCTTTCTCCATACATCCCTATCCTGAGCTAATGACTTCCAACCATTCCCTGTATAATCTACTTCCCTCAAATCATAGTTAATGTTGTTCTCCCACCTCATTCTTGGTCTACCAACTGGGCGTTTTCCTTCTGGCTTTCCTACAAGAAACTTTCATGCACGTCTTTCATTCACCATACGCGCAACATGTCCTGCCCAACGCAGTCTACGAGACTTAATTGTTCTTATTATATCTGGCTTCCTATAAAGACCATGTAGTTCATTGTTATGTAGTCTTCTCCATTCACCTGTCTGTTCATCTCTCTTTGGTCCAAACATTTTCCTAAGAACTTTATTCTCAAAAACTCTTAATCTCATTTCCTCCCTTAAAGTAAGAGTCCATGTTTCGCATCTGGTAGAATAATAGTTTTATATATTTTCAGTTTAACGTTTTTTGAAAGGAGTTGGTACATCAAAATACTCTGCAATGCATAATAGCACGCATTTCCAGAATTGAGCCTATGTTTAATTTCTTTGTGCATCTCATTCCTATTTGTGATTATTGTTCCTAGGTATTTGAATTCAGCCACTTCCTCAAAATTTCCCTCATTTGTCATTAGCTGTCCATTTCCATTGTATAATGCCATATTTCAACTAGATTTATTGGAATAAATTTCAAGAAATGTAGTAAATGCAATAGAGGAATTTATTGGCATATTTGGAAAACAGATAATACAAACATTTACATTATCAATGCACACGCGCCTGTTTGGCCGTTCGTACTTATTTCCGTTCAATGATTAAAGAATTATATAACTCACCGGGGCTATAGTCCCCGGAAAATTATGACCATACAATCAATGCTATCCATATATCCTTATCCTGAGTTCATGTTCCACAATCTTTCTCTATATAAGTCATCACCCTCATATAGTGAGTGGGCACGCCGTAGCGTAGTGGTTAAGGCAGTGCGCTAAAAAACCGAAACGTCGAGGTTTGGAGTCCTGGTGGGGTCAGGATTTTTAAACCGATCCAAACTTTCTGGAGGCATAATGGCTCAGGGGTCGAGTCAGCCTCTAACGTAAATGAGTACCAGATGCTTTTTCTGGGGGTAAAAGCGGCCGTCAAGCAGGGCTGACCATCCGGCTGACCAGAAGTGCCGAGTGTCCAGAAAAAGTGGGAGCCTACAACTACTACTACCCCAAGGGCCTCCTATGGCCTATAATGGGATCACTTTACTAAATAGTTGTAAATGTTATTCTCATTCTTGGCTTACCTACTCGGAGCTTTCTCTCTGGTTTTCCTACAAAAATTTTCCATGTTCCTCTACCTTTCCCCATTCGTGCAACATGTCTTACCCAACGCAGTCTATGATACTTAACTGCTATTACATTTGGTTTTCCGTAAAGTTTGTGCAGTTCACTCTTATATTGCCTTCTCCATTTACCTGTTAATTCGTCTCTCTTTGATCCAATATGTCCCCATCAACTTAATTTTCTAATATTTGTAATATATTCTCTTCCTTAAAGTAAGAGGCTATCCATATAATATTACTGGTTAGATAACTGTTATACATATTTTTAATTTGACTTTTTTAGAGCAGTTGGGGTAACGAAAATCTCTGTAATGTGCAATAGGCCTACCACGTATTTCCACAGTTCAGCCTATGTTACTTCTTCTTCTCTCTCTCTCTCTCTTTATATGTATATATATATTAAAATTGTCTGTATTGCTTTGTCCTTGTGGCAATCCTCTAATGAGGAAAGTTCCATATAATAAAAAATATATTTATATTTATATGTGTGTGCTTTAAGTCTACAGTACATATATACCGACACGAATCTACACTAACACATAAAAAACAAATACAAGAAATCCCTCTCCCTCTGTCCCACCAAGATCCCATGTACTCACCTCTCATTATAATGCGACTTTGAGAATTCGCCCTTTATACAATTAAAATTCGGTCTATAAAACAAACATGAAAAATATCCTTCACTCACACACACACACACACACACACACACACACACACACACACACACACACACACACACACACACATACACACACAAACACACACACACACACATACAATATAGGCCTAATACATTTAACTTATACAATGTAATATACATATTTTTCCAAATGCTCCAGGTTGTCATTTCGACATTTCTGGTGTTCTCTCCTGGCATGGCGTACTTGTAAACTACTTCTGAGGTTGGGGCGCCTGGAAAGCGGGGTTGGCTGCCCCGATGATATGAAAGTTGATGGTGATGGGAATGATGCGCCAGGAGAGGCCTCAAACTAAACTTAAGCTAATTAGGCGTATATGATATTGATGATAATGAGGGCCAGATGGTGTTTGGGGACCTTTTCGGCCTTACCGTTACCTGGCATTTATCTTATAGGTGAGGAAAAACCCTGAAAGCAGCCTCACCCAGGATACTTCTCCCGACCGGGGATCGAACCAGGGCCTGCTGCTCCAGACCACAACGGTGGACTCTTAATACAAATAAATAAATAAGTAAACAAATAAATGAACAAATAAATAAATAAATAAATATATATTACAAATATTCTTCTACATTGACATCACTATCAATATAATTAACTACACATTGTATTAAAATGTACTTCAAACAAAGTTAAACGAAATCTCTCATATATAATTTTGTACTTCTTCGACTTTGGCATATATAATATAAATAGTCTATACTTTTATTATACCGTAATCGTTATGTAACTGAAGAAACACTTTTTTCACCTGAGCTGGATCTGAATCCAACATCTCCAGCTTACGCACTGGCGTTCTATCCACTGTGCTACTTTGGCACACCTCCCGGAGCAAATACAAATTCCTCATATTTAATAACGTGAATCCTCCATAAGTTAACTATGTCTAACAAGCGGCGTGTCTAGGAAAAATTAATTTCGATTAGAAATTCTTTATTTTATCCATTAAATAAGATTTCTGTTTTGCTAACTTTTAAGAATAATAGGAATCTCTATTTTTGTTAATCGCAGTTGGGATCAGTTTATCCTGTAAGTCATTGATATCGGAATGGGGAAAGAAAGAGTAGCATGTAATCTTCTTGTTGAAAAGCCAAAAGGAAAGCTCACAGTAGGTAAGCAAAAAATGAAGAGTGAAGAAATAATATTAACCATGAGGTAAAGGGAATAAATTACACAGCGAATGAATGAAAAACTTCAGGATAGGGATGAATGTAGAGTTGATGTCCATACGGCATTAACGCCAGGGTTTGATAGTTCCAGTGAGTTAGTTAAATCTTTGATATGGAGGAAGAGTAAATATTGTGTTTATGTTAACTTTTATATTCTTTTAGTTTAAATATATTTGAATACAAGCACTTTTTTGGGGGGGACAATTATGAAAATCCATACTTCAACAATATCTCAGCCACAAATATAAATCACACATAACCTTTTATATGAGTTCGCATACATTGAAATGGAATTCACATGTTAATATTGTTCATTAAAATATTTATAAAATCCACTTAAACAAATCATTATGTAATTAATTATGTTAAATAACCAAACAGCTTAAATACCTGAACATATTATTGGTAAATTACTGAAACTAATTAACATTATAAGTCAATTAAAGTATTATATAATTTGTGTTTCACACGAATGGACATGCAAAATATTTAGATAATGCGTGACCATTCGGTGAAAAATACAGATTGTATCAATTTGAATTTTGCATATCATAATCCCCTATGGCTTACTTTATTTTTTCATGTCAGTACATATACTGCAAAAATCAAGATAAAATTAAAAATTACTCTGTTTAATTGATATACTTGACACACCGTTTTTGAGACAAATTATTATGTCCTACTTCTGCAAGTTAGAAAAACACACGTCTTACTACAAGAAAATGTAATTATTATAAATTATTTTTTTAATTCTGATTTGATTTTCAGTTATATTTGTTCCTAACGGTTCAAATAATATTAATATGAAGTTCAAAGCACAATTCATACATAGCAATGTGAGCTATGCCTGTTGAAATTGCTAGTGTCCTTTTATAAGGACAGTGGGAAAATGGGTAGCTGTTAAAATAGCATTTTTGTTTGTTTGTAGTTTGACTCTTGATGAAATAATTACTATTTTGGAGAAAGATGAGACCGTCGAAGGAAATGTAGATGCTGTAGTGATATTTCCACCAACTACAGGAGGTGATGCCGTGACTAATATTGTATCAGTAGCATCAAATGCAGCACCAGTGTTCTCTCCAGACAGACGATTTTCAAATACATATAAAAAGAGAATTACAGTATCGCAACCAGATATATTTCAGGTTTACAATTATGGAATAGGGGTATGTGTAGATAGGTCAGATCAAAATATCAGCCTATATCGAATTGCAATAAGTGGGGAAAAGTGGTACTTTCCACTTATTTGCCACTGCATTGATGTCTGTGAGCAAAATGGTAGTCACCTTCATAAAATAACATCTGGGTTTTAGAAGACGAGTGGCAATAGCTTTTCTTGAATCCAGCATAAGATCAACGCCTGCAAAACGCTGCAGTCCATCTCTACTGGAAAACTTGGAATCTAGATATGACCGAATTGACCATATGATTGAATCACAAGGTAAAGAGACCAGGTGCAGAATCTGCCACAAAAAGCAATTTTTAAAGTGCACAAAATGCAATGTAACTTTGCATGTAAAGTGTGTTTCAAGGTAGCACAGAAAAATGTAATCCCGCTTTTAAGTCCAGTTTATTTGAAAGGTTTTTGCACTAAAATACACAGTTTGTATCTCCTACTATCACTTGCGTATTAGTTTATTTAATAAATTAAATATTGTTCAATTTTCTCTGAAACTCACCACACTGTTTTTTCTTAAACAATGTCAAGCAATTTTAGGTGCGAATCATAGCTCTTTCTCCCACCGTCCTTTTTATAGGACACACATCCCTAAGAGTTTCCAATACATAACATTTAAAACTCATTAAAAATCATATTTAGACTCTAATGACTAGTTTTAAGTACCTAAATTATATTTTATTAGAGGATACTTTTTTGGGAATAACTGGGATAATTTTGTGTATTTGTTATGGTTTAGGCAGCCTAAGCCATTTAAGCGTCAAAAGAGCTACTTTTTCACGTTTTTCACTACAAAGAGCGATTTTTAAGTGTGTGGGAGTTGAGTATCTCAACTCTCTTATAGCCTATGTTCATCCCGGGAATCTCCTGAATATTTTAGAAAAACCCCATCACAATCGGATCAACGGTATGGCCGTGCATAAAGTACGAACAAACAAACAAACAATCGAACAAACAAACAAACATTCATTTTTACATATTTTATATAAATTAAATTTGTCTGTATCCCTTTGCCCATGTAACAATCCTCTAGGTTCGGGCTGAACTTTATGATTTAACCGGTGATAGATAAGGAGCTATTTAAGGTAATTAGTGATAAAACTAATTTTAGGCGAAGTGATAGAAGGATTTTATTAATTTTCTTTTCCCTCAATAGTAAAATATACACTTTGCTCTTATAACTTGGCTAAGAAACGGTCAAACGCACGACTAAGTTTTAATAATGCTTATCGCGGATCTTTCTTTTGTACGTTTTCCTAATGGGAACACTCGCTCCACGCGCTTTGACTATCGGGGAGCACTCGCTCCTCTTACTTTACTATCGACTATAGGGGAGCATTCGCTCCTCTCACTTTGTATGTTCTTCGGATAGGGCACTCGCCCCGCTTGCTCGACTACTGACTATAAGGAAGCACTCGCCCCTCTTGCGTTGATTTTTAACTTCATAACATTTTATATTAAAAATTTAAGAAAGTCGTGGATTTGACTTATTTTTCCGTCGCCATTATAATTTTATACAAAATTTTCATTGGGTAAAATAAATTTTTTGACACATCTCTATGGGCTACATGTGCAAGTCGATATAGGCCTACTAAATTTAGGGCGTGGCCTTTTACATGGCTATCTTCCTTATGTCTACATAGGTTACATGTTCAGTTACTCGAGGTCAATAATCGTTCTAGCTGCCCGCTATGTTTTTGGAGGCCAAATATTTTCTTTTGAAATCTCTTAAGAGCAATAAAATATTCTTTCATCCCTCCTAACCGTATCGATGCTCCCCTTCTGAGTTTTAACCTTGAGGATTTGCGTGAAGTCTAAGACCGTAATATAACTGTCTTTAATACCCACCGACTCCAAAATACGTAACACATGACCAGACAATAAACTTAACAGTTATTCATATTTCTTCAAGCCCTAACAGCTATTCATACAATCTTCAAACACCCTCAAATAACTTAAAACGCCGCTGTCGGCAATGACTTGTCTACTAGAAAATATTTCTATATTTTTACAATCAAAAGAACCCTCCAATTGTACTGGTACATCTCTAATGAGGAAAGTTGTATATAATAAAAAATATATTTATATTTATATGTGTGTGCTTTAAGTCTACAGTACATATATACCGACACGAATCTACACTAACACATAAAAAACAAATACAAGAAATCCCTCTCCCTCTGTCCCACCAAGATCCCATTTACTCACCTCTCATTATAATGCGACTTTGAGAATTCGCCCTTTATACAATTAAAATTCAGTCTATAAAACAAACTTGAAAAATATCCTTTCCTTAAACGCAAACACACGCGCGCGCGCGCGCACACACACACACACACACAAATACAATATAAGACATTTAACTTATACAATTTAATATTTTTTCCCCAAATGCTCCAGGTTATCATTTCGACATTTCTGGTGTTCTCTCCTGGTATGGCGTACTTGTAACTCAATTCTGAGGTTGGGTCGCCTGGAAGGCGGGGTTACGCTGCCCCGATAATATGAGAGTTGATGATGAAGGTAATAATGCGCCAGGAGATGCCTCAAACTAAACTTCAGCTAATTAGGCTAATATTATATTGATGATAATGATGGCCCGATGGTGTTCAGGAACCTATTGCGTCTTAACATTTCTTAACATTTATCTTATAGGTGAGGAAAAACCCCAAAAGTAACCTCATCCAGGATACATGTCCCGACCAGGTATCGAGCCTGGGCCCTCTGCGAGACAATGCAGCACGCTACCTCGAGATCACAGCGGTAGACTCTTAATACAAATAAGTAAATAAATAAATAAATAAATATATATATATATATATATATTACAAATATTCTTCTACATTGACATCACTATCAATATAATTAACTACACATTGTATTAAAATGTACTTCAAACAAAGTTAAACGAAATCTCTCATATATAATTTTGTACTTCTTCGACTTTGGCATATATAATATAAATAGTCTATACTTTTATTATACCGTAATCGTTATGTAACTGAAGAAACACTTTTTCACCTGAGCTGGATCTGAATCCAACATCTCCAGCTTCCGCACTGGCGTTCTATCCACTGTGCTACTTTGGCACACCTCCCGGAGCAAATACAAATTCCTCATATTTAATAACATGAATCCTCCATAAGTTTACTATGTCTAACAAGCGGCGTGTCTAGGAAAAATTAATTTCGATTAGAAATTCTTTATTTTATCCATTAAATAAGATTTCTGTTTTGCTAACTTTTAAGAATAATAGGAATCTCTATTTTTGTCAATCGCAGTTGGGATCAGTTTATCCCGTAAGTCATTGATATCGGAATGAGGAAAGAAAGAGTAGCATGTAAGCTTCTTGTTGGAAAGCCAAAAGGAAAGCTCACAGTAGGTAAGCAAAAAATGAAGAGTGAAGAAATAATATTAACCACGAGTTAAAGGGAATAAATTACCCAGCGAATGAATTAAAAACTTCAGTATAGGGATGAATGTACAGTTGACGTCCATACGGCATTAACGCCAGGGTTTGATAGTTCCAGTGAGTTAAGTCTTTGATTTGGAGGAAGAGTTAACACATTAAATGTTGTGTTTATGTTAACTTTTATATTCTTTTAGTTTAAGTATATTTGAATACAAGCACTTTTTTGGGGGGCAATTATGAAAATCCATACTTCAACAATATCAGCCACAAATATAAATCACACATAACCTTTTATATGAGTTCGCATACATTGAAATGGAATTCACATGTTAATATTGTTCATTAAAATATTTATAAAATCCACTTAAACGAATCATTATATAATTAATTATGTTAAATAACCAAACAGCTTAAATACCTGACATATTATTGGTAAATTACTGAAACTAATTAACATTATAAGTCAATTAAAGTATTATATAATTTGTGTTTCACACGAATTGACATGCAAAATATTTAGATAATGCGTGACCATTAGGAGAAAAATACAGATTGTATCAATTGGAATTTTGCATATCATAATCCCCTATGGCTTACTTTTTCATTTCAATACATATACTGCAAAAATCAAGATAAAATTAACAATTACTTCGTTTAATTGATATATTTTACACACAAACAATGTATTCTCCTTCAGCGTTAATAATTTAAAACTTTTAGCTTTTATTTAAAACTTTATAATCCATTTAGTAGCTTTATAATACTATGACAATCCTACGTTACTTTATGGATGTGAAAGCTAGGTACCTATACAAAGGACAATTATTAGAATATAAAGTTGTGAAACGAGATTTCTGAGGAAAAAAAAGGATGTCCAAAGAAGATAGTATTAGAAATGAAATATTAGAAAATAATTAGAAGTGAAAGCTATCAACTTAAGATTGGATGGATACAGAACAAGTCGGTTTGACATTTTGGAAGGATGGAAGATACCAGACTGCGAAAAATAGCTTTTGAATATGGTCCTAAAGAAAAGAGACGTGTGGAGGCCGAGAAGGAGATGGAAGGAGACACTGGTGACGGAACAGACAGTATAATCCATGAAGTGGAGAAGAAGAAAAAAGAAGATAATATTGAGAATTAAATGAATATTTAGTTAATCAAGTGAGTTGGTGTTTACTTAATGAAAATCCATATTTATTAATTAAATAAAAATAAAATGTACTTTTATTTGATTTTCATATTTATATAATAAATATATAATTATATAATAAATATGAAAATCAAATAAAACTACGTTTTATTTTTATTTAATTAATGGATATTTAGTTATTAGTCTCATCTCTTATGTAATTAATTTATATTTGAAGAGGTAACAGAAAAAACGAGGATTATATATATTTTATGTAAATACTTTACGAAAAAAATTCTATGTTCAAATGATACAACATGCACATGCGCCAACAAACGCGAAGCGGTTTACACTATGAAATCACGAGACGCAGCTAACATACATGATATTTAACGAACTTAAAAGCTAACCTAACGCAATTTAAGTTGCCCTAACCTATGAAAGACCAATCTAAAAGATAACCTAATACAATTTAAGACTTTAACCTGTGAAAGAATGCGACGCCCTAAAATGTGTACAGTTAATTAGTAAATACTCTACGTTGGCTGAACTGGAACACGTCTTTGTTGTTGCGTACAATATTCGTTAAAATCAATATGGCTGCCACGTCTTCATTCTACGTATGTAGTTAAATGTCGTAGAAAAACGCATTGAAATAATCGTTAGAAACAATGTAAAAATCATTGTAAATGGAGGGAAATAATTAGAAAAATGAAAACCTAAGATTAAAGTTTAGCTCATTATATATTTACCTAACAGGAAATTTCGCCTCCTTATGGAAGTATATTATCATAAGTAATGTCACGAGTGATTTCCAATTTATCTAGAGAATTTGGAAATCAAGAGTGACATTTGTTAGGACTATTTAACGAATAAAATTAAGCTGTTCACTCACAAATTATTATTTAACAATAGTTATTTTAAAATATTTATATATTTAATGTAAACGGCGATGTTTGAAAACAAATGAGAAACGATAGGTACGCTTCATCTGCTTTTTTTTTATCACTGCAACCAGATCATACTATTTATTGCCAAAGGGACGCAATATTGTAAGAATGCTCTCTAGTGGAGAAAAAATGAAAACACATCAAACTGTATATTAATTAATTTCTGATGTCATATGATGTAAATATGACAATTATATTTTTCTGGATTATTACCTGGGAAAAAATACATTTAAGAAAGTGCAAACAGTGGTTTAATTTTTTGGTGGTATAATAAATAGCTACAAATGTTTTTATATTAACTCCTGCAAGCGCTATGTGTTGGCATCTATGCACTATATATATAATCTGGTAGCCTTATTTCTTACCGACTCAGTCACTGCAAAATAATGGTCAGACCTGTTCAGAATATTAAGAAGGAGGAGCTTTCTTTAATATGGTAAATTTAACACTGATAAATATTTAGTGACACACGACTCTGATTGGTTGTAAAACAGAAATCATTGAAACGTGATTGGTCATTGACTCCCATTTGGGGCATGAGTTAAATAGTCGGCGAGATATTATAAAATAACACAAGTGTGGAAAGGTGACGGAACTATCACTGCATAACAATATATTTGGATAACAACTATAATATTTGAAATAGATGATTTGCAGAGTAAACGTATAGCTCGCGCACTCTAAACTGGCGGGTCCGTGACATCATTGTTGTACTTGGGGAAATAAAAAGCAAATTGGTACTACTAATTGACTTAAAAACATCGACGTCTTTTATTGCTGAAGAGGAACTTCAAACGTGAATTTATACTTAAACGTGATTCTAAATGAAGCTAAATATATCACTAAGGCATTCATTTTCAACCGCCTAACCTTTTAGTTATGTGCACATGGAGTTATCGTTGTTTGTTGACAGATCGAAGGGCTGGAATAACCGCCGGGACACATTGGACACGTATACTCCCAATAGTATAAAAGTAAGTCTCTTGTGTTAATCATTCTTCAGTGAAATAAATTAACTTCAATAGTTACAATTTATAATGTAAAATATCGAAATTGAATATTGTTTATTGTTATGTGATCAGTAATGCGTGCTATTATGCATTGCAGAGACTTGATGTCCCAACTCCTTTCAAAAAACGTTAAACTGAAAATATATAAAACTATTATTCTACCAGTTATATTATATGGGTGCGAAACATGGACTCTTACTTTAAGGGAGGAAAAGAGATTACAGGTATTTGAGAATAAAGTACTTAGGAAAATTTTTGGACCAAAGAGAGATGAACAGACAGGTGAATGGAGAAGACTACATAAAAACGAACTACACTGCTAAAAAAAATAGGGGTTATTGTAGAATAACCTATTAAGACTATGTTTTTAGGAACAGTATTAGATGCAATCACTTTCTATTACTCCAAAAGAATGTAAACAAGAGTTTGAAGTCATTACGAAACCTCTGTACCACACCAGATGTCAAAGAGATCCTGATTAGGAATATGGCAAACAAACAAAGCAACAGTAACATGGGTGAAAATGTTTCTTTAGTATGGTGTATGGTCTCCTCGAACGGCCAGCACTGCCTCACACCTGTGTGGCATTGAAGCAATGAGGTTAGCAATGAGTTCTTGGGGGATACGTGGCCACTCTTCCATAAGAGCAATGTGCAGCTCTGGAACAGTTGTGGGAGGTGCTGGTCTGCCTGCAATGCGCCTGCCTAATGCATCCCACACATGCTCAATCGGATTTAAGTCCGGGGAGGAAGCTGGCCATTGCATACGCTCGATACCCTCCACTTCCAGCATGTCGTCCACCAAGCCAGCTCTGTGGCGTCGTGCATTATCGTCCATAAAAAGAAAATAATCGCCTATGGCACCAGCATAAGGCACGACAAAAGGTCGGAGAATCTCATCTCTCTACCTTACCGCAGTCAAAGTACCACCTTGGATGACATAGAGGTCCGTACGTCCACCACTACTGACTCCTGCCCACACCATCAATCCACCGCCACCATATGGGGATCTTTCACGTACAAAAGCTGGCATGTTTCGTGTCCCTTTTTCTCTCCAGATGAATACACGTCGACTATCACATTCCACGATGAATCGCGACTCATCAGAAAAAAGAACTGATCTCCACCCACGAAGTTCCTCCGCCCAGTTTCTGCGATCTCTACGGTGTTGTGGAGTTAACCTGGTACACACCATGGGCATACGGGCATAGAGACCACTTCCATGCAGTCGATTAGGGTCAGTTTGAGTTGACACCCTGCGTCCTGTTGCTGTTTGAAGTGTATTTCGCAAGTGAGTTGCATTCTGCTGTCTATTCCGACGGGCTGTTAACAAGAGGTAACGGTCATCCCTTGTTGTTGTTGCCCTTGGTCGACCTTGTCCGGCTCTTCTGTGAACAGTATATTCTTTGCAAATGATTCCAAAGTCTGGAAATCACGCTTTGAGACACCCCAATGGCTTGTGCCACCTCTTGTTGTGTCTGTCCAGCTTCCGTCATTCCTATGGCCCTCCAAGCCATTGGTTCAGGTAAATCACGTTGTCGAGGCATCACTGTCCGTAAGGCAAGTCATTCACTAACTGAAAACTGGACTGGATTTAAAAACAGCAACAAAACATTCACCCCCACACCACCCTTTCACATCAACAGTACAGACACTGCCCTCTGGTGTGGTACCGAGGTTACGTAACAACTTCAAACTCTTATTTACATTATCTTGGAGTAATAGAAAGTGATTGCATCTAATACTATTCCAAAAAACATAGTCTTAATAGGTTATTCTACAATATCCCCTAATTTTTTTGAGCAGTGTACATGGTCTTTATAGGAAGCCAGATATAATAAGAACAGATAAGTCTCGTAGACTGTGATGGGCAGGACAAGTTGCACGTATGGGGAATGAAAGACTTGCATGGAAGCTTCTTGTAGGAAAGCCAGAGGGAAAACGCCCAGTTGGTAGACCAAGAATGAGGTGGGAGAATAACATTAACTATGATTTGAGGGAAGTAGATTATACAGGGAATGATTGGAAAGCATTGGTTCAGGATAGATTTATATGGAGAGTTTATGTCCGCGCGGCCATGAACCTACGGGTTCGATAGTGCCAGTGAGTAAGTAAGTAAGATCAGTAAGTAAGGAAGGAAAAGTGACGTACAGTAACTGAACATTTACTGTCTATCGTGTCATGGGGCTAAAAATGAATGCATTACTTATAACTGACTGCAAAATTATCGCGTGTAGCACACGACAGAACTATCTCAACACAGATACTATCAACAGAGACAGCGTTTTATTTTAGGTTTATACGTGTACATCCACCGATGTGGTCTCGAGGTAGCGTGCTGCCCTGTCACGCAGCGGGCCCGGGTACGATTCCCGGTCGGGAGAGGCTCCTGGGTGAGGTTTTTTCGGGATTTTTCCTTAACTTAAGACGAATGTCGGGAAGCTTAGGGCCCAACGATCTCCGAAAATCATCCGGTTATCATCATCATCATCATCATCCTTCACCGGTGTGGAAAGCAACTGGAAGCTACCACACCTATAATTCCCTAGTAAAGCTGCAAAGCATAGCATGAAAATGCTATAATTGCAGTGAAAAACCTGTCCTCGGGCAGAATTACTATGGGTGGATGTACGAGTACTAGGGATTGGAATGTAGAAGGAGAAGTAAACCTTAGGCTATAAGACGACAAATAAGTAACGGTCCCGAACCGTCATGGAGAGTGCATGAAGTATACTGTCCTCTGAAATTTGTAAGTTCATTATTTCGCTCTATCTCATAAAATAAAACAAGATTGATTTTATTTGTTACATATATTGTCACTTAAATAAATTACAAAAACAAAAATATTTATTTATTTATTTATTAAATCTCCAACATTTGTAACCCTATTTTACAAATGTATGTTGGGGCTCTAGGTACTTAAGAAAATTGAAGATACACATACTTACAAAATATAAATGAAATATAAGTAACAAATGAACGAAACAAGAACACATGAAACTGAAACTTATAAAATAAGTAGAAATAAGATGATTTATTTATTTATCCAATGCCACCACGTTGTCATTTTCGACATTCTGGTTTTCTCTCCTGGCATGGCGTTATTGTAACCCACTTCTGAGGTTGGGGCGCGTGGAAGGCGGAGATACGCTGCCCGATGATATATGATAGGTGATGTTGAATAATGATGCGCCAGGAGAGGCCTTAATCCTAAATTTAATGAATATGTTAATGATGATAATGATGCTAGATGATGTTCGGGGACCGTTTGGGCCTGAACGTTTTCTGACATTTGTCTTACAGGTGAGGAAAAAACCCCGAAAAAACCATCACCCAGGAAACTTTTCCTGACCGGGGATCGAACCCGGACCTGCTGCGTGACAAGGTAGCACGCTACCCCGAGACCACAGTGGTGGACTACGATGAATTATATTGTGGTGAAAATTAAAGTGATCCCACAACAGGCGCGGAGGCCCTTGGGGTAGTAGGAGGTTAAGGCTCCCACTTTTTCTAGACAATCGACACTTTATGTCAGCCGGGTTGTCAGCCCTGCGAGACGGCCGCCTTTACCCCCAGAACAAGCGTCTGGTACTCATTTACGTTAGAGGCTGAGTCGACCCCATGGCCATAGTGCCGCCAGAGGGTTTGGGTCAGTTTAAAAATCCTGGCCCCAACGGGACTTGAACCCTCGACCCTCCGGCTTGTAGCTCAGTGCCTTAACCACTACGCTACGGCGTGCCCCCATTGTGGTGAAAATAGCATTTACAAATTTTTAAATGCTGTGTAATAACATTTCCGTTTTAAAATACCAATTATTGAATTACATTCAGTTATATGAATATCTAGAATGTATCGGTTATATCCATGAGATGGACAGTCTAAAATAAGGTGTTCAACATTTTGTTGATCATTACCACAGGAGCAGACATATCCATTTTGAGATGAAATGTGATACCTTTGTAGATAAGATTTAAACTTTCCATGCCCGGACATAAATTGTTAACACAAATGAGGATAATGTAAAAACAAATAATCAAATAATAAGTAATAATAAGTATGTATAGTACTTTATGTTATGCTGAGATAATTAATATGAATTATAATTGTTTATGATAGATAGATCTATTTTATTTAAAATTATTCCACAGTGTTTATTGATTTCGTCCTGTCACCTTTAATAAGAAAGTTTTCTTGCTCGCTTTTTGTCTCGATGTATCCTGTCAAGAATTATTTTTATCTTTCAATTGTCATTTCTTCTGACAATATGTCCGACTCATTGGTACACAATACCATTATTTCTTCGTAGTGTCTGTCACTCCAGCGATCTTCCAGATCCACAGAGTATTTAATACAGAGGGGAAAACTGGGTACAGTGACACCTAAAAATTTACGATGAACTACAATGAGCAAACTACAATGTTAGTGCCAGTAGCGCTGTTTCGTAGTAACATAATATGTAACTAAATAAAACAAATGCAAGGCACACGGCGTGTTCACTCGGTATTATGGGAAATTAGCCATTTTGTAAATTGAAATTTTTAACTACCTTCATTTCGTTCTATGTAGACGGTACTGTAAAAATTATATATTATCGAAAGTTAAAAATCATCACTTAGATTTTATTTTACTCTAATTTGTAAGTAAATTCAAACTTGTTTACGTTTTTAATGTGAATCTATTTTCAAAGAAGTGATAAAATTCTAAGATTTGTTAGGTTAGGAAGAGTGATGTTAGTGTACAGCAATTTCTAATAAACATTTAAAAAATGTGAGTGACTTTATAATGGTTTTCAGATGTACAACATGGCTAAGGTTCTTTAATAAATATTGTATAACAACATAATATGTATTGTATAAAATATGTATGAGATAATAAAGGGGTAAGTCAATTGAACATATTTAACAGAGCTTATAATACTCGTCTTTAAATTTCAATAAACGAAAATAAATTAACATGTTTTATTTTTTTCCATTCTTCCCTTCTTTTATATTTTAAAAACAATCTTTAGGTCTGAGAGGTTGTGTACAAATAATTCCATAATTTAAGATAAATTAAAATGTTATTTATTCCTATAAAAGTTCAATTCCATAATTATTCACCAAATTATGTTGTATTATAATTCATAATTTTACCACCAGACGGTGATGAATTTTATATTAGTACCACAAAAGAATCGAAAAAAAAAATTAGATGTTAGTTCTACACTAGCGCCACTTGTGGCATGTACGCGAAACTTGTCCACTTTCTCCTCTGGATCCTCTGTGTTCCTGATCCATTTTTTTTCTCTCTATTTTATGATCATTCCTAGTATATACACTCTCTCCATGCTTCGTTGTGTACTCTGCCAACGACGAGTTTCTAGTTTTGTTAGCGCCCATATCTCGGAATCGTAAGTCAAAATAGTAGAATATATTCATTGGAAAATTATTTTTCGGACACAATGATATCTTAATTTTTAATATCACTATAGCGCAGAGGCCTAGAAGGCTTTATAATGGTTTATTTTTAATGCATTGCACCTTATATTACTTTGTCGATTGATTTATTCTGCAATGTCTCTTTTGTGATACAGGCAACGAATATAATATAATTATACATTTTCATTAATAAGGAATAGAAATTAAAAAGTGACAATTTTTCAATTTCCTCCATACATGGAAATCGATATATATTTTCAATTTTTTCTGTTTGCTGAGACAGATAAAATATTATTTTATCCCGTATTTTATCACTTTCAGTATTTTGAGACCATAGCAGTAGACTTATAATTTTATACAAATTACAATAATATTTACATACTCATTTCTATTATTTTATTAAAAATATTAAATAAATTAAACCAATGCATCGCAAAGGATGCATTACCAATTCAATGGTTGATTGCATGATCTACATCGCTACGAAGCAAATGTTACGCTTGCTTGAGCGATTTTCTTATTTGGGATTCTAGGTGAAATTCAATTTATAATGGTCGGATTTCGTTCATGTTTCCAAGATATCTTCCTCGTTTTAATTTAATGACATGTACGTAATTTCATTACGAAATATAGAAATTTGTGAACGTTAAAGCTATTTTTGCAATTTAGTTTCTGGTAATCTCCCATGCTTAATGGTTAGATTTTTATGGTTTACGTTTTTAAACGATTACTATATGACAGAAAATAAACACTTTAGCCGCTACACTCTATCGAGTAACAGGAACTTGAACAAAGTGAACATCAACAAAATTAAATATATGGTCACACATATACATACATTATATAAGAGAAATTGACTGTTAATGACAAATTAAGGAAATTTTGAAGAAGTGGCTGAATTCAAATACCTATGAACATTATTATAAAGAGGAATGAGGTGCAGAAATACATTTTAAACATAGGCTCACTTCTGGAAATGCATGTTATTACGCATTAAAAGGACTCTTGTCATCCCAACTTATCTATAAAAAATAAACTGAAATATATGGAAATATTACGAGTTATGAAGAATAAAGTTCTTAGCCATATTTTTGATTCACAGGAAGACCAAATTCAGGCGAATGGAGAAGACTCTTTAACAGTGATCTTTATGGGTTGCCAGTTGTAATAAAAGCAATGAAGTTGCGTATACTGCGTTGGGCAGGGCATATAGTACGAATGAGGAATGGGAGAGGGACATAGAAAGTAATTGTTGGAATACCACAAGATAGTAGGTAGGGTAAACAATAGGTGAAGGAAGTAGATTGAATAGAAGATGATTGGAAAACATTTTCTCTGGATAGAGATGAATAGAGAGCGTATGTCTGCGCGACCATGAACCTGTGGTTTGGATAGTGCCAGGTGAATTAGTTAGAGCGTTAACAAACAAACAAACACATACACACACAAACATATATTATAGGTCTATAAACTTTGACATAATCATTTTTAGTGTATACTAATAGGATCTGTGAAGATCTGTAATAATTTTTCAAAAATCTTTTCATGAGGAAAACCTTAATAGTTTCATTCCTTTGGAATTCACTAAAAGGAAGTTTATTTGAGAGATGTCCCGGAACTCTCCACTAAAACACGAATCAAAATTGGTGTCGTTTTAATACTGAATATAGAAGATGAGTGCATTAATTTCTTTTTGGCTGAATATGCAAGAATCATTTTGTATTACTTTCTTTGGATGTGATGTAGATTGATTTATTTCTTATTTGAAGTTAAGATTTCTCCTGTTTGAGAATCTACTCGTATATTAAATAAGCAATGTTTATTGGAAAATATTTGGGAAAATACAATTAGGAAATCCTAGGCATATGTGGGGAATTAATACTCGGATGGATCTCATGGAACGTGATATGAAATAAATTCAGTTTGCTGAAGTTAGGGACTAATGGAGGGTTTTAGTCAATGTGACATTGACTCACAGCGTTACAAATAAGCTATCCCACTATAAGTCTAGGCCGTAGGAGGCCACTGGGTATTAGAAAGGTAAGGCTTCCGCTTTTCTAGACAATCTGCACGAGATGTCAGTCGAATGCCTATACTACCAGAAAAAAAGAGTCTTCTTTTTTCTTTGGCAGTTTCAACAACTTCCCATGGAATGTTTTGGTTTTCTAAACTCATATTTTCCATTCTGTCCCTTTTTTCTTGCGAGAGATTTCCAGTTCTAAATTCCCACCTCTTTCAAGTAGTTATCGTTTTCCCATCTGTACTTAGGTTTTCCTTTAGATCTTTTCCCTTCGGGTTTGCAATCTAAAATATCTCTAGGGAGTCTTCTTTTTGGTATCCTCCATATATGACCAAGTTTATATCCGTTAGGGGCTGAGTAGAGACCAGAGACTTAGTGCTGCCAGAAGGTTTAGGTCAGTTATTTACACCATTATTATCTATTTTTACACGCTTTATATTAGCTTGACCTGTATCTATCTATCTATCTAACTATGTAACGGAATTTTTCAACGCGATTTTCACCCACTTAAAATCATCGGATCGACTTGAAACTTTGTATACTTATAGAGGACCCATGACAATATAATAATTTCATATTTATGTTCTAAAATCCTGGCCATAATCATCAGAAAATAAAAAAAAGTGTTTTTGTATCAATGTAACGGAATCTTTAAACGCGATTTTCACCCACTTAGAAACATTGGATTGACTTGAAACTTTGTATACTTGTAGAGGATCCGTGACAATACAATAATTTCATATTTATTTTCTAAAATCCTGGTCATAATCATCAGAAAATCAAAAAACGTGTTTTTGTATCAATGTAACGGAATCTTTCAACGCGATTTTCACCCACTTAGAAACATTGGATCGACTTGAAACTTTGTATACGTGTAGAGAACCCGTGACAATACAATAATTCCTTATTTTGTTTCTAAAATCCTGGCCAGAATCATCCGAAAATCAAAAAAATGAAAACTGGTATAATAGGTTGCGGACTTGTCGAGATTTTAGTCAATCGTTGTAAGAGCTCAGTTGGTAGAGCAGTGAACTCTTAGTGGTATATAATTTCAGTAATCCATACGTCGCTGGTTCAAATCCGGCTGGGATGGTTTTTTTTATAGAAGAGTATTACTTTTAGCTCATACTACAATAGTATCGAATTTAAAGATATTTACATTTTTATCTTATTCTGTAAAATATTAAAACTAAAAAATAAAAAATAGTTTTAAAAAACTAAAAGAACACGCTTTATTAGAAAACTAAAAAGTGAAAAATAATTTTAATTTCCAATACGCTTGGGATAAAATAAAGTGGTCAACAAAAAAATCATCTCCAACACATAGAGAATAAAATTAGAGTTATCAACAAAAATAAAATAATTTTACCACCAAAAGCGTGGGGTGATTTTAATGATTTTTACATATTCTTCTTAGAGAGCTTACTTTTACCAATATCTGTTTATTATCAAATATATTAATTGATATAGAGCACCCCACGCTTTTGATGGTAGAATTATTTTATTTTTGTTGATAACTCTAATTTTATTCTATATGTGTTGGAGATGATTTTTTTGTTGACCACTTTATTTTATCCCAAGCGTATTGAAAATTAATATTATTTTTCATTTTTTAGTTTTCTAATAAAGCGTGTTCTTTTAGTTTTTTAAAACTATTATTTATTAATATAAAATATTATCGAATTCCTTACAGTTAATAAATTTATTTTTTTACTGCATCGGGCTTCGAATTACAAATATTCCGAATTGTAGTACATTGTCTTAACGTGGAAACCCGAAGAAGTAAGACCTAAAGAAATACCTAACAAGGGAGTTAGCGAAAGTTGCGATCGCAATTGCAAAAAAGTTTTGGTTTGCATGTAAACGTTTTAGATGTACATTATAAATGTGCGCACAATATTTGCCATTGACAATTACACTACACTTTACAATCATGCGCATTATCAGTCACCGAGCTCAAAAAATGGGTTGTTGGTAGCTGTTGATCATAGCATACATTGCAAATAACTACTTAGCTAGAGAAAAATGTTTACGATGACTAAAGTCACGATATCGTGTTAGGTATGGTCTATTGTGAGCGGAATGTCGAATCTTCGCAGCTCACAGTGTTATGGCGATGGCAATTTGTTTATATATTTTTGTAATCAGCACTCAAACATATTCATACAAATCAACACTGTTTTGCAATTTCGATCGCAACTTGTGGGTACAGATGAGAAAACTATGTGACTATTTAACTCGTGCCCCAAATGGGAGTCAATGACCAATCACGTTCCAATTAATATTGTTTTACAGCCAATGACAGCCGTGTTTCACCCCGCTATTTATCGAATTATGTTTACCAAAATAAAGAAAGCTCCTTCTTTATAACATTCTGAACAGGTCAGAGCATTATTTTGCAGTGACTGACTCTCCAACAAATACGTTGAACACAACAAATAATGAACAGATTCTTTAGAATTAGGCCCCTATTATACATTTGATAATTGTGTTTTTAAATAATTATTTAACTGAGCTGTTTCCTAAAGAAATTAATTAATAACCTATAATGTTGGTTATAATATACAGTTTGATGTGTTTAATTTTTTCTCTACCAGGGTGAATTATTACAATATTGCGATCTTAGTGGGTTATCGCTGATTGCGATCCTGTTTGGCAATAAATAATATAATCAGGTTGCAGTGAATAAACATAACCACACATTTCTAATTTGTTTTCAAACATCGCCGTTTACATTAAATATATAAATATTTTAAAATACCGGTAAATATATTTAAATAGTGATTTTTGAGTAAACAGTTTAATTTTATTTGTTAAATAGTCCTAACAAATGCCACTCTTGATTTTCAAATCCTCTAAATAAATTGGAAATCACTTGTGGCATTACTTATGAATATGATAAACTACTACATATTTAACTAACGTAAAACAAATATGTATTTACATAGAAACCTAGCCTCGGTGAAAATCATCCTCTCTCTCTCTCTCTCTCTCTCTCTCTCTCTATATATATATATATATATATATATATATATATATATATATATATATATATAATATATAGAGAGAGAGAGAGAGAGAGATAGAGGTATATATATATGTATATAGATAGAGATAGGTAGATAGACAGTTAGGTATATATATATATATATATATATATACACACACTTGTGTCCAAAAGTTAAGGATAATTAGTTCATTTGCCGACTTATTATAAAGCATTTGTCAGAATAATACAAAATTTGGTAAGGGTATGTCACAGATAATTAGAAACATGGCACGAAAGAAACAATGGCATGAATACGTCATTCACTTGTCATTTTCACAACAAACGAAAACTGCATTTCAGAATTCGAACATAAAAGTTGAACAACAATGGTTCAAATGATTAGTATGGAGTGTGATTACCCCTGACAGCTACACAAGACTCACATCGACGTGGCATGCTAGTGATGAGGTTGTTCAGGAGTTCGATGCTCAGCAAATTCCACTCCTCATGAAGAGCAATGTGAAGGTCTTGAAGTGTCCTCGGAGGAGGCTGACGAGATGCAATTTGTCTCCCTAAGGCATCCCATGCATGCTCTATAGGATTCATATCCGGAGACCTCGCTGGCCACTCCATATGCTGGATATCTTCCTCCTGAAGAAACTCATCCATCAGTTGTGACCTGTGAGGTCGGGCATTGTCATCCATGAATATGAATTCTGGACCCACAGCTCCCCTGAAAAGTCTTACATGAGGTTCCAGGATCTCTTCTCTATACCGCTGAGCATTAACAGTGCCACCTGCGAAGATGTGAAGCTCTGTGCGTGCATTCATCATTATACCTCCCCATACCAGGAGACCACCGCCACCAAATGGATGTCTTTCCATGATGTTCATGGGGTTGTAACGAGTTCCTTGCTCCCTCCAGATAGTCACGCGATGCGAATCACAGTTCAAGCTGAATCTGGACTCGTCTGTAAATAGCACGCTGCTCCACTGATTTAGAGTCCAGTCGCGATGTTCCTGACTCCACCGTAAACGTGCTCTCTTGTTATCAAGGGTGAGTGGGACGCACACTACAGGCCGTCTAGCATACAGACCAGCAGCTCTGAGTCTTCTATAGACAGTTTGTCTGGATACTCTGATACCTGAGGCGGCCGCAAGTTCTGAACTCAGTTGTCTGGCAGACATTGTTCGGTTTCTTCTTGCAGTTAACGCAAGATATCGATCCTGCTGAGGATTTGTAACTCTTGGACGACCTCCCACTGGTCTTCGCCTAACGTCTCCGGTCTCTTGGAACCGTCGCCATAACCTAGATATAACATTTTGTGGCACATTAAGTGCTATGGAGACCTCAGTTTGTGTCTGTCCTGTTTCTAGCCGCCCAATAATTCTACCCCGAAGCAGAGGGTCCAGATGTTGTCTTTGTGCCATTTTACTGCAATCTGTTCTTACACTACATCTGATTATATCATAACTCTCTTTAAAAATGAAGATTTATGGAACAGGGCTTAACTGCAACAATGCAATTTTCATTTATAATTGCTATTAATTTTTTCATTGTTGAAGAGAGATTATAATTTAGTATGTAAACTAAACTAAATGTACTGAGAAACGTTTTGATAAATAATTTTTACTCCTTGCTCCTCTTTAAGCATTTTGATTTTCCGTTTTACAAATTATCCTAAACTTTTGGACACCAGTGTGTATATATATATATAGAGGGAGAGAGAGAGACAGACAGACAGAGAGAGAGACAGACAGAGAGAGAGAAAAAGAAAGAAAGAGAGAGAGAGAGAGAGAGAGAGAGAGAGAGAGAGGCAGAGTGTGTGTGTTTCGTGAATATCTACTTAAAACATTTTAATGTAACTAACGCTATGAGTTAGTTGTATTAAAATGTTCCACTTTTTAAAGTGCCATTTTAAACCTCTAACGAGATTTAGGGGGGAGGGTGGAATCAAATTGAGTCCCGGGCTGAGGCGAGTTCCTTGTTGTCGTACAAACTGCAGAGGTTTGGAAAATTTTCGCTGAGGTCGCTACTATTGTGTGTACATCTTAAAGAGTGTCTCCCTCGCTGCAGAAAACTGCACACGGTAAACTTATAGCACAATTTAACAGTCCACCAGTTCCTGTCGAGTGAGCGTTCAATCTCAGAGGATTTTTGTTAACTAACAAGCAAGCTGTCTCTACACATCTACACTATAATGACTAGGGAGATGAGTTACCAAGTTTGCACTTTGCACAATCAAATCACTTTGATTGCCAACTGTACCGATGCTTTCATTTCCTCTACATGATATTAATTGGGTTGCTACATTCCACATTCAAGAGTCTAAACTAAAGACACATCCAACTCTCTAATCTCAAAAAAATAGTAGCCTATATTGCGATACGAGTGTCGTAAATACTTGATACGGATCGAGGAAAAGTTTTAAAAAAATGAGGCGGTTGCGCCGAGTTTTTTTTTTTTAATTTCCGAGATTTTGTTATGTGTTTACCACATGAGTATCGCATACTATTTTTTGCACTATGTGTATTTATTTTAGTAATTAAGATATTAGCTAATATATTAATAAATATAATTGGTTAGATTTCAGAAGGTGAATCGGCTATATCTGTTGTTTGGAGAAAAAATAATTGTTGGTCATGTCGCCATCTTATACTTGTTAAAAATGTAAAATCAATTTGATTTGGGATTTATTGCTGATTATCGATAAAGTTTTACACGATGTGTGCAGTGATAATGAAATAGAAGAGGCGTGGAAAGCTGGATGTGATGAATTAATACCGAAATTAATACAAATTGCAGTATCACTATCAATATTTTAAAATAAATGTTTTTACTTACCGCACTAGTGCTTTTGGTAATTTTTAAAGAATTGAGATTTTTGTTTTCATAGCAACTAAGATTGTATGCGGGAAAGTCAAATTACGATGCACATCAACAATAACAGTAAGTATACAACATTAGTTACATAGTGAAAAAATAATCTGCAAGTTCAAAGTGTTTATACAAGAAAACAACTTTGAAAACTCTGCTAGATATTAATTACAAGTTATGAATTATACATAGATTAAATTCATTACGAAACTTTTATAACACACTGTAGAAGATATAAGGATAACTAAATAACTCACTGGCACAATCGAACCGGTAGGTTCAAGGACGGGCGGACGTAAGCTCTCCATAATTATACCCTATCCTGAGTTAATGTTTTGAAATCATTCCCTGCACAATCTACTTCCTTCGAATCATCGTTAATATTATTCTCCCACCCCATTCTTGTTCTATCAACTGTCCGTTCACCTTTTGGATTTCCTACAAGAAGTTTCCATGCCCATCTTTAATTCACCATTCGTGCCACATGTCCTGTCCATTGCTGTCTACGAGACTTAACTATTCTTATTATATCTGATTTCCTATAAAAATCATGTAGCTCACCGTTATGCAGTTTTCTCCTTTTACCTGTCCATCTCAGTTTTGGTCCAAAAAGTTTTTAGAGATAAGGATGCTTGAGAAAATTAAACTGTATTTAAAATTTAAAATTTGTTTTCAATTTTTAGATTTTAGATTTATCATCTTCGCCATCTTCTTCTTCACCATCCTTCTTTATTTTTTATTCTTCTTGTTCTAAACAAAATTCGCATAAGACTTTAATTAAATATATATAGATAATACGTGCATGGAAGATTCTTGTAGGAAAACCAGAGGGAAAACGCCCAGTCGATAGACCAAGAATCAGGTGGGAGAATAACATTAACTATGATTTGAGGGAAGTAGATTATACAGGGAATAATTGGAAAACGTTAGCTCAGGATAGGGATGTACGAAGAGCTTATGTCCGCGCGGCCAGGAACCTACGGTTTCGATAGTGCCAGTGAGTTAGTTAGTTAATACTAATATTAGTACTATTGATATTATTAATTTTATTATTACTCTTTTTTAATATTATTAACATTATTTATATTTTATTATTATTATTATTCTTACTATTATTATTTTTATTACTATTATCACAGTTGTTTCACATTTTACTGAGATGAAAAAGAGCAGCGTTTGCTAAATACCCTTCAATTTTTAACGCCCTGTGAAAGGGGATTGAAAACATGGAAACAATATAAATAATAAAAGTATCTCCTATTAGTCGGTAACTCTATGAGGAATCATGCAACTCCCAATGGAATAATTTATATAGCTGTAAAGACTGCTGTGTTCTCTTTTGATTTATATTTTAATAGATCCAATTTTTTTATCGGAACATCTCTGAGCTTTTAAATATTAACACAGTTACTCCAGTTCAAATAAACTCGGCCACGAAGCTCCCATACTTGTGCATCAATTATTTCTCTTTTAATTTTTATAATCTTTTGGTTAGGGAATGGAGAATAAATTAGGATCCAGTATAAATTCACCCCGCTGTGTAATAACACCCTCTGAGTTGAATGAAGAGTAATTTGGTTGCCATTTCGTGATTACGCCACCCAAACCACCGACGCGAGCCTCCAACCCTCGATGAACGAAGCCTTCGCTACCTCCATTCCGCACATCGATTCAGTTTGCATGCAAATTGAGCGCAAGTAATGAGCGTTGGGCTCCAACTCAGGGCAATAACCTCCCCTACTCTCCCCTGCCACCCTCAAAGGCTACACCTTACTCTGTCTGCTGCAATATTAACCCGGTTATTAATTTTCCATAACACCGTTTATATACGAAGCAGATAGGGTAGGGGGTGTATAACCTTATTTCAGAGTAAAATGGATTTTGTCCTCCCGGATTTTGTGTCGTGGTGGTAGAGACGTAGACCCTCTTTCCAAGCATGACCTCGCTATAACTCACACCCCATCCTTATTATTTCCCCTCGGGCCAGATTGTTGAAAACCGAATGTCTTTATATGGAACACAAAATATTGAAGGTGCAAGAGCACCGGATGCATTCTAATTGTATAGCATCCACGATAATTGGTTCAGTAAATAATACAAGCAAAATGTTAATGCTTTAAAACATAGTTTATTGTCTAGATAGTGGATTTTATATCCTGAAAATTTTACCACTTGCTTTGAGAATTTTATCTAATATTAGCTTATACCCGGCGTGTCCTGTGTTTTTATGTTTTGAATAATAATATATATTTGTAAAATTTTAAATTGTAGAATACAGGTATAAAAATATACTTATATTAATATTTAAAAAAAATGAATAAGTGAAATGAAAAACAATTATAAATTTATATTGTAATTTATTTTTAGATACCCCGTGCTGTTTTCCCGTCGTTGCAGGGAATCTACTTACCCCTATCGTCTTAGCACAATGAGCTAAAAGACAAAAACGGTTATTGTAAGTTACCCCTAAAAGACATGCCGTCGCGAACTTTTTTGTAGAATTTTTTGAGATATTCAATTCCATGTACATTAATTTGGTGTATTTGTTATAGTTTAGGTAGCGTAAGCCATTTAAAAGTCCAAATGGCGACTTTTTTTTAGTGTACCGATATTCCATTTGGTTTTAGCTCTGGTCCTATAGTACGTATGGTAATATTTTATACACGTTAATTGTCCCAGAACAAATTATCTAAATAGTCGTGAAAACCCCTTTCAAATCGGTCATCTACTTTTTTTGACTCCATAAAGAACATATATACTGTATGTATTCCACCGCTGTGGGGTCGAAGTAGCGTGCTGCCTAGTCACGCAACGGGCCCGGGTTCGATCCCCGGTCGGGGTAGTTTTTCTGGGTGAGGTTTTTCTTCTTCTTCTTCGGCTTTCCCCCACCTATAGGTTTGCCGTCTTCAGTTTCCATTTATCTCTATCATTACAATCTCCCTCTTCCAAATTCCTATCATCCATTATGGTTCTGACGTAGGTTTTTCATTTCCATCTTGGTCTGCAACGTTTATTTCTTCCAGGGGGTAACCATTGGTATATTTTTTTTGGCCATCATTCATTTTCCATTCTTTGTACATGGCCATACCATTTAAGCGTTTGATTTTCAATCCTCTTAACAAAAGATGTGGTGACATTCATTTCTCTTCAAAGGAATTCATTTCTTATTTTATCCTGTCTTGTTTTTTGGGGGTTTTATAGGGGTTTTTCCTCACCTGTAAGACAAATGTCAGGACAACTTTAAGGCCCAAACGGTCCCCGAAATCATATGGCCATCATCATCCTCCTTATCATCATCATCATCCTTATCATCATCATCATCATCCTTCACCGGTGTGGAAAGCAACGGGAAGCTACCACACCTACAATTCCCTAATAAAGCTGCAAGCATAGCATGAAAAGGCAGTGAAAGACCTGCCCTCGGGCAGAATTACTATAGATGGGTATATGACACATGTTGTTTTTATAAATTCTTTTACAATATTAATTTTGACGCAGTAAAAGGAGTCCTTTACAGATTACTTTCACAATAGTTTAGATCTTTATAGTTAAACAGCCTCTACACCATTCTTAGCAAAGAGTGCCTGTGCCTAAATAGAAACGAATTACACAACTGTGAAAAATATCGAAGCCTTAAAACTGCTTTACACTAAATTAATTACAGAACATGGCATCTAACACTTCGTAAAATTCGAGATATGCATATCGTTCCATTGGAAAGTTATGAGAAAGCAAAGTAAATATTAAAATCAACTATAGGAATGTGATTTGTGAAGAAGGGAACTAAATTAAAAAGGACTGAATATTTATGACATGTGAAATACAGTTTCTTCAAATGCAATTTTTTATTTATGTAACATTACTAATTTTTAACACACTATACGGATTTCAAAGGATCTGTTTAGGCGCTGAGTTATTATAAATAAATAAAGCCTGATATGTCCCTTTAGGGCAAAGGCCTCCCTGTACAGGGGTTAAGCTCTATTTGAGAGTGTTACCCGGTGAGCTACTCCGTGGTGAGAAGTTGACTTGGATGTAGCACTTGGTTTGTATACACTGTCTGTTCTGTGATTAGTTAATGCACAGTTGGATCTCCATCGTTCTCCAGCTTTTCCTGCATCTGGCGACTCTTGACCCTGCTCGTTCTTTGAAGATGTCAGCCCATCGTCGTCTTGGTCTTCCGCGCTGTCTCTTGCCTGTGTACGGGTCCCACATTGTTGTTTTTATTGTCCACCTGTCGTCCTGTATTCTTGCGACGTGGCCTCCCCACTTCCATTTTTTCCTGATGGCTTGTTGTGCAAGAACAGTTGTTGAGGACATCGCTTGAAGTGTTGTATTCGAGATTCTGTCCTTCAGAGTTATGACTAAGATTTTCCTCTCCATTTTCCTTTGGCATACTTGGAGTGTGTACTTTAGTTTGGCAGTAAGATTCCAAGTTTGGCAGCCATATAACAGTGTTGGAAGAACACAGGTTTGTAGTGTTTCCATTTTGAGTTTCCGGTTGAGTGACTTGTCCAGCAGTATAAATTTCAGTGACCAGAACGCCTTCCAGGCGAGAGCTATTCTTCTGCTTATTTCTTTCTCTACTTTCTGATGGAAGGAGAGTAGTTGTCCTAAGTATATGTACTCGCTTACATATTGAAGGATCCATTCCATTGAGTTTGATTGGGTTTTCCGGACCATTTGACATAATTTGTGTCTTGCTTTTGTTCATCGAAAGGCCTGCAATTTTGCTAGTTTCTGATAGCTCTTGTAGCATTGATTGGAGTTGTTTAGGGGATCTGGCGAACAATACCATGTCGTCAGCGAATCTTAAGTTGGATAGCTTGCTCCCGTTTATATTTACTCCGTATTTCTTGCTCCAGTTTAGTTTTCGAAATATGTCTTCAAGCACGCATGTAAAAAGTTTAGGAGAAATTGGGTCGCCTTGTCGTACTCTTTTGAGGCTGAATGGTTGTCCCACAATTTCTGTCTTCACCTTAGCATAGCTTTCGCTGTAGATCTTATCCAGAACGCGGATGTACCTGTGTTCGATGCCTTGGGTGTGTAATGCCTGGAGGACACTTGAATGTTATACTGAGTCGAATGCCCTGTTGTAGTCGTGTAAGATCTAAATCAGTAAAAACTCACTTTTATAATAAGTCCTTTATTTAAGGACCGAGTCACGGCGGTATAACCGTTCCATCAGGCACTGAGTAAATGCGGTATCCTAATGTCTGTCCAGAGACTAAAAGGTAGCAGCCCTACCACTGGACTACTTAGCGTCAGGCCAGTAACCTGTCCTAAGGAACTTCAGAACTACTTTCAAGTCTCAACACGAATGTACTATATTTTTATTTAATGACACCTATGTTGACATTTCGATATTCTGGTATTCTCTCCTAGCATTGCGTTATTGTAACCCACTTTTGAGGCTGGGGCGCTTGGGCGGAGACGTTACGCTGCCCCGATGATATATTATAGGTGATTACGGTAATGATGCACCAGGAGAGGCATTAATCCTAAAATTAAACTTAATATGTTAATGAAGATTATGATGGCCAGATGATTTTTCGGGCTTTAAAGTTTCCTAACATTTGTCTTACAGGTGAGGAGAAACCCGAAAAAAACCACCACCCAGGAAACTTGTCCCGAACGGGGATCGAACCAACGCCCGCTGCGTGATCAAGGCAGCATGCTACCTCGAGACCACAGCAGTGGACAAATAATACTAATAATCAAATCGTATAAATATTTTTATTTTACAGATTAAAAAAAGAACACCATAAACGAAGGAAAAAATGCATAGGTATACATTATTAAACTCTGCCCGTTGCAACCCAGGATGAAAATAGAGGAGGGAGAGGAGTAACAACCTCAGGGTTCAGCTGACTTCGGCTGATAGTACCCTGTGAGGGCTCCTAAACAGGATAACGGCGAAGACCTCAACGGCAAAATCGGGCGGAGTAGGAATCGAAGGGTTAACTCACTCTCGGGGATAAAGGAGAGACTTCACTGCCTTGCGGTGAAGGACTTCAAAAGCTAAGGGAGTAAACCCTGGCAGAAAATCAAGGGGTAGACCAGAATCTTGTCTGCAATCGAAGTAACTGATATAGGGACGGAAACCCCGAAGTAAAACGACCTGGCTCTCCAGAATGGGGGTTGGGCTTGGGGCTGACAACCCCACACCGTAAAAAGTTATTATGTTGAGAAACGTAAAGAAAGATGCCGGACTAATAGCTATATGGGCATCAGTCATTATAGAAGCTATGGCCAAACTCAAGGGATGTTACGCCAAATGAGGAAAAATATACATTTCCTAACGATGTTTATAGAAAAACAATTTTCAAATATTTTGAGTTATTGAATTTTAACACAACCAATATACAAATAAATATGTAGAAGCATTAAAGTGAAAGGGCATAGTAGTACAAATATTAACTTTTTAATGTTTGTTTATTATTTAATAATGTAATTTTATCTAATTAGAAAATGGATGAATGCAGAAAGAAGTATAATGGATGAGATTGAACACAGAAGGCTAATATGATATGGACACGTAAGAAGAATACAGGATGGAAGACTACCAAAAGCCGTTCAGACATGGAAAATTGAAAGAAAGAACTGAAAAGTGAGACCAAGAACAACCTGGGAGAATAACATTCAACGTTGAATGAGTAAATTTGGTGTAACGGATCAAGACACAGAGGACAGAGAACGATGGAGAACTTTAATTAAGGGAAATTTGTGAATGTATATTACAAACTGATAATCTATAAGTCCGTAGTCATTTATGTATTTTTTAAAATCATGTCAATTATTAAGATTGGTTGGAGAAAAACCTCATTGATAAGGAAAATTCTCAATGAATAAATAAAAAATGTCTCTCACTGAATTATATTTCTTTTAGTCTATATTCCGCCTTATGTCAAGAACTGTCTAACTGTAACATCATTAAAAAAAACAAACTGAATAATTATTTGATAAACTATCTCATATACCTCACTGATAATATCCTTTTAACAATTAATAATAATTTATTTTATGAAAATAGTATTAAGGTTAACAAACATTTTTCTTTGTTTTGTATGTACATTACATAGTCAACCAAACAATTTAATTTATCTTGGTTGTGCACATTTTATTATTAGTTTTAGTCTTAATTTTAATTATCATTAACATTATTATATTTTCGATCTTAATCTTATGGATATTGCCTTATTGATCAAATTTTCATTTAGTGTTTAATATTGGAGTTAATTGTGATTGTTATTATTCAATGTAACATATGTTTGCCCCTGTGAGTGGAAGAGAAGGCCACATGGTCTTACCTCCACCAGACTAAATAAATACCGGGTATTCCAAAACTGTTCATTCAAATTAATACAGGGAGTAGGGAACATCAAAACAAATATATTTCGATAAGGAACATGTGGTCTCAGAAGTCAACTTGTAGTGTTAGAGAACATTTTGTTAATTGTGCTGATGTAAGATGATGTAGGCAGAGGTGGGCCTGTGGCATGGGGCACCCAGATCACCTGACCTCACGTGTCTGGTTTGTTTCCTCTGGGGGCATATGAAGTAGCTGGTGTATGAAATCGTTGTGGGAAAAGAAGAAAACCTCATTGCTTGGATTGCCGTCGCTGCTGGGACCATTGCATACATGCCAGGAATCTTCGAACGAACACGACAATCAATGGGCAGACGATGTACTGCGTGCATAGAGCCCAATGGTCGTGCATTCCAGCAATTCCTGTGATGCTACTGCTGTAATTAGAATGTTAAACTACCTTCTGCGTAAACCGTCCCTAACATTACAAGTTGACTTGGGAGACCATATGATCCTTTTTTAAATATAGGCTTATTTTGTTTGATGTTTTCTGCCTCTTGTATTAATTTGAACGAATAACTTCGGAACACTCTGTATACAAATAAATAAATAAGCAAATATTAGCCTCATTTAAAAGTCTCCATTATAACAAATCCTAATACTTTATGTAATTTAAGTAGTCTAAATAATATATTTTGTATTTAATTACCCGCACTGGAAACTCGGATTTACAGAGTGATTCAGAAATATGGCTATACGTTTGATCGCACTTTGTGACGAAAATATTATTATTAAAGGAAATATGTTATCATTGGAAAGGGAATCCTTCAAATTACAACAATACAACAAAACAAATCACTGCTCACGTGCAGCTTGGCGGGTTGATTTTTGTGGGCTAAAGTCGAACGCCTCCACGTTTCTCTTCGTTGTTTCTGCATCCGTGCTAATGCGAGGCCTTCCAGGAGGTTTGATTTCCTGCATCATTCTCATTTCCAGAAGTCATTTTCTCCATTTCCCCACAGTCGACGGCTGCAATGCTACGTTAAACTCACGTCTTGCCCGTCTTGCGGCCTCACGATCATTAACATACGTTATTGCCAATGCAGCAATTGTATTTTGCTGTTGCATATTCAATGCCATTTTGACTAATGACGTAAGTTCTACACTGTCTTGTTTCATTCCATTGTTGTTATTTGAATAATTGCCTTTCCAAGGGTAATTTCATATTTTCTGTAATGGTAATATTTTCATCACACAACGCGATCAAACGTATAGCCATATTTATGATTCATCCCGTAGATACATTTTACTCATATCTTAGGCCTATCATATTTTCTTATTCGATATTTTTGATTGGGAATATGCGAGTTCTGTTGCAAAGTTACCAATACCAGTGTTTAGCGCCAGGCAAATATATGGCATTAATCTAACGTTTTAAAATGACACGCCACTTCGACGGAGTACTTAATATATATTAGGGGTATACGTACTTGAATTGTGATCTAAGAGAAGTGCAGGTATGAGTATTTGAATGATTGTGTGTTGTATTAGGGATGATGGGAAGGGAGAAAATTAAACATAGCCTACTTTTGTCGAAAAGCACCAGGAGGAGAGATAGGCTTAACGTCCCATCCGTCGGAAAAATCGTTATCAACAGTTGCACAGGCCTTCTCAACATATGTATAACAGAGGGATTTGAATTTAATCCAGGCATCTGGAGCACCGTCTAGCGATTAAAAATTGTACATCACCACCCTTCATAGTCCCAATTGAATATTTTACATTTAGAATTCTAACAATATTTTACCAGCTAGTCAGAAAGCATGTATCCTACCATCTAAGTTAGCGAGGCAGTGGTTGGGAATATTCATCCATAAATATGCAATTTATGGTTGACCCTATGATTCATTCATTCATTCATAGTGTTCTGCTCAAGAGCAGGTCTTTCACTGCAAACTCAGCATTCTCCACTCTTTCCTTAACTCTTTGTATCTGCATACAAACCATTTATTTTAATATTGTCTATCATCTGATGTCTTTTTCTGTCTCTAACTTTCTTTCCGTTGACATTCCTTCTAGGGCATCCTTCAACAGGCAGTTTCTTCTTAGCCAGTGGCCAATCCAATTTATTTTCCTCTTCTTTATGAGTTCCAGCATTGTTCTTCTTTCACCCACTCTGTCTAGCACATCTTTATTTCTTACTTTGTCTGTCCATTTTATACGTTCCATTCTTCTCCATATCCACAACTCAAAAGCTTCCAGTAGCTTTTCCTCATTCCGTCGTAATGTCCAAGTCTCTGCACCATACAATGCAACATTCCACACAAAGCACTTCACTAGCCTTTTCCGTAATTGTTTTGATAGTAACTGCAAATACAAGTACATAAATATAATAAATATCCTAAACTCGTGTCCTACTAGCGGTCAGATGAGATGAAGCCCACTGTATAGAGGTCTGTGAATGACAAGGCTGCCGGCCGACCACGCCTGACGCACTATCACGGGGGCAGATGAATGAAATGAAACGAAATGGATGACATGGATATGGAGAAATGGTGGACTGAAATTATGGCAGGGGAAAATGGGAGAAAACCCCGATTAAAAACGTGCCCAAACTCCGTTTCGTCGACCACGAAACCCACATGGAGTGACCGAGACTCGATCTCGGGACCACAGTGGTGAGAGGCGAGCGTCTAACCGCTTGCGGCATAGAGCCGCCAAATGCAAGTAAATAATGAACTCTATTGCAATTTCTTTTAACTTTTTATACCCGTCTGTAACATATAAATATGCTCTTCTTCTTCTTAATCATAATTTGTAGGATTTTCATCCTGTTTATTTCCAAAATCACTCCTCGGAGGAAGACGTATTCGATGTGCATTCTTTGTCTATCCATCTCTTGGCTGGTCTCCCTCTTATTCTTCTCCCGTCCATTGGTCCATCTTCTTCACCTCTGTTTGCAAGTCAGTTGTCTTCCATTCTTTCTATATGACTTTTCCAATATTTTCGTCTATCTATAATAAATTTGGTTATGTCTTGAATATAACATTTGTCCCTAAATTCTGTGTTGTGTATTTTATCAAATAATGTTTTCCCCTGAATAGTTCTTACGATCTTCATTTCACATGTGCTTGTTATTTGTTTAGTTTTTGTTGTATCAGCCGTAGTTTCTGCTCCATATACGATAAGTGGTCGAACTATCGTTTTGTATATGCGGGTTTTGCTTTCTATTGACATATGCGCCGAATACAATCTTTCATATATCCTGATATTTGAGCTGCATTATCAGCTTGTTTCTTTCTTCTTTTATTAAAATTTAGTATTTGTTATTAATACACCTAAAAATTTAAATTCTGGTACTTGTTCTATAATTTTTCTTTCTACTTCTAATTTGCATCTTACTGGTTCTTTTGATATTGTTAAGCATTTTGTTTTATTTGTATTAATTTCCATATTGTATTTTCTGGCATTTATATTAAATTGATGTAAAGATATTTGTAAATTATCTTTAGATTCTGAAAGGAGAACGACATCATCTGATAACGGGCTAGCAACCTACTTAAAGGTGTATCTTATACATTGCTCGCAGTCCCAAGGATCAAGCCTCTGATATAAATCTTAACATATACATTTTCAGTCTGCGTATGATTATGCTCGCAAAACTCAAAAAGTAGTCAATCGATTGACATTAAAGTTTGTACATACAGGTTTACAGACATGGCGAATGTTTAGCCACTGTCTATTATTCTCTAAAACCATTGGGTGAAACTAAAATTTAAAAATCGATCTAGCGATCGCAATTTTCGATATTTCACATCTAAACATGGTATATATTATTAAAATAAACTGAGGCAGATATTATCCAAACATCAACGAAATCCGACTATTAGAAGTGAGAGTTTACCTGAAATATGAAATTAAAAATTAACTCCAGCAACCGCCCTGTATGGTCTGTTCCATCGTCAGACATATATGAAAAAGGGGAGAAATGTTAAGTGGTCAGCATTTCGGGTCCCCCAGGCGTTATAGCTGGTCTTCTCAACCTGGAGTAGCTACTTATTGTAGCTACCCAAATGCCTCACGATGCTGGGTAGGGACCGGTCCCATACTAGCCGAAATTCCATGAGAAAATATCTTCCCCCATGGGAACTCGAACCAGCGCAAGTCCCCTAGCTCTGCGCCAAGGCTTCCTGCTTAACCACTCGACTACGGCGCGGGACGTCACACATACAGAGTGTCTAAAAATAATCTTTTTCATCTGCACTTTCTGGTTTAGGCATTACTTGCCTGTTCCGTCTTCACTAATAGATCTAAGACCATCTCTTCCGATGACGTCCGACATCTCTTCTTCCTCTCGTAAAATAATGCAAGATTTTATTTGCTAATCTACTTTCTTCCATCATTTCTACATGTTCTTTCCACTAAATCTTGTTGTTAAATATCTTTTCTTTTATGGAGTAAAACTGTAGTTCTTCACGGATATCCTCATTTCTTATCTGGTCCATTCTAGTGCATCCTTTTACTCTTCTTCTTAAGAATTTCATCTCTGCTGCTTGGATTTTACTTCCTTGTATGGTAGTGGTAATCTAAGATTCACTCCCATACAAAAGGACAGGGACCGCCATTGTTGTACGCTGAGGTCGTCTTAAGTTAGGTCCGTCCGAGTTTCTAATGTGAAGAATAGGAGTAATGTATTTTCCTCTGATCGCGGCACCAACGTTATGCAGAGTAGACCATTGGTGGGGCTGCCACATCAAATCTTTAGGTCCAGCTTCTGGATGTACTAACCCCATCTACAATAATTACGATATAAATTTATATTTATTTTTCTTCTTACTTATTCAACTAATTATAAAACACATATTTAATTCATTAAGGCGTAGCAGTGCATGCCGGGTATTAGTTAGTACACTATCAAAATCTGAGTCAAATACGTATGCTTGGAAAATTAGCTTGTAATGAAACATTAGTTCGGAGAAATACAGGTCAAAAGAAAAGGAAATACTCCCAACTATAATATTATATTGTGGTCTCGGTGGTCTAGCGCTTAAGGTTATAGCATCTAGACCACAAGTTCGCGGGTTCAAACTCGGCCGGGGTCGATGGATTTTTAGGATTGAAAATCCAAGGGACAAGTCCTCAGGGAGGGTCATTAAGCCGTGGGTCGTCAGTCTGAAGATTTTCAGGCTCGTAGAACAACACCAAGTCTGAATTAAAAAGCCTCTGTGCAAAATTTAACCGACGTTCATCCATTCAATTAATACCTTAGTTGCCTCTTCATGTATCATTGAGGCGATGTGCTAACCACATGTCACTCATTGTTATCTGTAAGTAAATAAGTGTAATTAAATTAACCTGGCTAAGAAACTCCCACTAGGGAGTATCCTAGTCTCCATGCGGGACGAATGGGGTGCATACGTACATCTACATCTATAATGGAGTAAAAGCTCAATTTTGGGCCATAGCCTGTCTTTAGTTAGACGTTAATTTAGTTAAGCTTATTCCCTACAGAGGTAATGAATTGTATGAGATCAACACACCAGTACAATGAGGCATCTAGTAGGCAATTGAGGTATTACTAGGATGAAGAAGGTCTGCAAATTTTGCTTAGAGGCCTCTTTATTCAGGCTTAACCAGTCAGTGGCGCTTTAAATCTTCACCGCTACCACTCACAGTGGCAATGACGGACGGAATATTACGTCAGGGAGTTTCTCACAAGTCCAGACCAAAACTATGTAGTTGTGGAGGGGTAGAATGGCTCTATTTGTTTCCCAGAGTGTTGTAAGGTATTGTGAAACATCTTTCTTCAGTTTTCAATAGTTTACCGTTATGTGTTGTTGGGATCTTATGAAAGCCTGAAAATCTTCAGACTCGGGACCCCGACTTATAGTCCCTACCGGAGGACTTAGTCCTTGGATTTTTTCACTGTAAAAAAAGTAAATTGAGCACGGACGGATTTGAATCCGCGACCCTCGGGACCTGAATTATTTAATTCATTACCTCCAAGAAATTCGAGATTTTGTTTTAGAGGCAAAGAACATAATCACTAGTGAACCGCGGCCCACATAATGACAATTAGTTCGCAGAAATACAGGTCAAAAAAAGGAAATGCGTCCGACTAAACCTCATCCGCTCTAAGAGTGATCCTAACATAAACAAACGCCAATTGTATCTTTCCGCCATTCGCGCCACAATAACTGTCACATTGACAGGGGAGCACGTGTGAAGTATATAAGGCAGTGATCATTTACTGGGGTAAATTACAATAAATCTGGTGAGATTCTTCACTGAACTTATGAAATACTTTTAAAATAATTGTTTTTTTGACCACTAGTCAAAGGTTTGCCAGACTTGTGTTTTAAAAATTCAGATGGCGACACAGCAACAGAAGACTCGACGCCTTCAGATATTTTGTTGCATGAGAATGGACAGAAGCATGACTCAAATATATTTTAAGTTGTAATTATTGATTAGGTATATTTTACAATATTTTCTATGTTTACAATATTATTATTTTCATTCACGAAGAATAACAAGTATATTCAGTGGACATATTTTTAATTTAATGAAGGGAACTACTTTCTCGCACATTTATTGCTTCTATATGGTACGTTGGTGCCCATAACCAATGAAAAGCGAGCAGGTAACATTGTTTTGTTTTGATGAGGATCAGTTTAAGAGCGGATAGCCTTTATAATATTAATATTTGGAAGTAGCCCTTGATGTAAACTACCTAGATCTTTTAACAGTTAAACATCTTTGTTGAAAATGACTAGAAATCGAACGCCTAACCTGGTTTCAATGCATGTTAATGAGAAATTCTATTGTTACATAATCGGCTTCGAGAAAGTAGTAACTCTCACGATAGTGTATAATATGTATTTATAAAAAAAATTGTTTTTGCGGTAAACAATAATCACACATTTCTGTCATCAACCGAATTCGATAAATGATAAAAAAATTAATTATAACTCAGACTGTAATTAAAATTATTTCTTAAATAATAATTAATTTGATATTTACTGAATGAAAATCCATAATATTTATTTACTAAATCTTCTTGTAATCTTGTAAGCCCATGTTTCCCTTAACAGAGATTTAGGCGCTCTCCCCCTACAGGGAAGAATTTGAACCATACTAATTTAGTTACACTTGTTTTCGTATAGATGTCATTTTTAGTGGTCCGTGGTCAGCGGTTCCGCCTAATACTGACATCTAGGAAACCAAAGTAGTACTAGGACGGGAAAATTCGGTAAATTTTGCTTAGAGACCTTTTCATTTAGGCTTAAGGATTTTTTACGAGCCTGAAAATCTTTAAACTCGGGACCCACGGCTTAAAGTCCCTCCCGGAGGACTTGCTCCTTGGATTTTTCCATCCTAAAAAATCCATCGACCCTGGCCGGGTTTGAACCTGCGACTCTCGGGACCAGAGGAAGAAGCATAACCACTAGTCCACCGCGGCCGATTATTTACTAAATAAACTCTTAAAGTTTTATATGATTTACATAAATATTTATTTTAATCAAGATTCATAACAGCTGTTTGAATACACTGTATTTAGACTTTCGTCAGAAGAAGATATAGCTATTTCAGTAACTGTATTCAGACATTCGTCTGAAGAAGATACAGTGTATTGAAACAGCTGTTATGAATATTGAATTAAATAAACATTTATTAAAATTATATAAATCTTTGATAGTTTTATTTAGTAGGTAAATTAAATTTGAAGAGAAAAATATATGCCTAAATCGGGATTTGAACCCAATATCTCTGGTTCTGTACACCAGTGCTTTAACGATTTAAGCTATTAGGCATCACGATTTAAACAGATTTTTCTCTTATACTAACACGATTTCCGTATATCAACTAATATCGAATATCATCTTTACTTGCTAGAAATGTAGTGTTAATTCCATTTTAAAGTGCTCTTATTAAGAGACCGCTAGATGGCGTCAGTGGAACAAAAGTTCACAGATACCTGGCGCAAGAAAATCGTATTAGTATAAGAGAAAAACCTACGTTTAAATCGTGATGCATAATAGCTAAAAGTGTTAAAGCACTGGTGTACAGAACCAGAGATATTGAGTTCAAATCCCGATTTAGGCATATATTTTTCTCTTCAAATTTAATTTGTAATTGAGTGAGAAGTGACAAATTTGATATTAAATATAGTAAATATATGTTTCTTAAATATCCGTAATGAGATATTAAATACAATATCAGTACGTGGCAAGTCAGTCGTCCTAAACTAAATTATTAAACTTCATCAAGTAGTTCCGATATGGAGGTCTTTCAAAAACAATATTTCATCTTCTGCATTTTAACTAGAACTACTTGGCGAAGTTTAATAATTAAGTTGAGGACGACTGATTTACCATGCACCAATCTTGTATTTAATATCTTATTACGTAACCTCAACGGTATTTTAAAATGAAATTTAAAAGTGTCGAATATCCGTAATGCTTAAATTTTACGGCAGTAAATGGTGTAAAAATATAGGAAATGAATACTGAAAACCATTGTTCTTATAAAAGAAAATGATGACACCCCTGATAGCTGGGGAGAAGAACCGTGATTACGTTCTCTTCCGCTCGATGAATGAGCTAGTGTCTTGGTGTCACACTTTGTGAACATGCTTCATTAACAAACTTGAATGAGTGCCACGCTCAATTAACGCGAACTAGCTGCAAATTTTTCTTCATACCGATACTGAAGGACGTGGCGTGCTTGTCACAAGCACACATAGTGGCGGCGCATTTAACCTTACAGTCTCTCCTAAAACCACGGCACCGTTCATCAATCTTGTAAAATAACGTGTGCGTGCCTGCTTTGCTAACGCCATGCAAGAACATTCCACATTCTTAAGCCAACTTCCCTACATTTAACTTAATTAATGTTCTCAGGAACATACTTCAAATTTGGGCAACTGCATTTCAAAGAGGAATCTAAAAAAAAGTTACCAATTGTCTGACAGCTTTTATATACATACAGAAAAAAAATCCTATTGAAAAGCTATATAATAATTACAAATAGGAACGAAATGCACAAAGAAATTAAACATAAGTTCAATTATGGAAATGCACACTATAATGCATTACAGGGACTCTTGACGTACCAACTTCTCTAAAAAAATGTTAAACTGAAAATATATAAAACTGTTATATCAATTATATTATATGGATGTGAAACATGAACTCTTACATTAAGGGAAAGAAGATTACGGGTATTTGATAATAAGGTTTTTTGAACAAATTTTGGACTAAAGAGTTATGAAGAGGCAGGTGAATGGAGAAGACTACAGTGAGCTACATGTTCTTTATAGAAAGCCAGATATAATAACAGTTAAGTATCGTAGACTGCGATGGGCAGGGAATGTGGTACAAATGGGGAATGAAAGAGGTGGATGGAAGCTTCTTGTAGGAAAACCAGAGGGAAAACACCAAGAATGAGATAGGAGAATAACAACCATGATTTGAGAGAAGCAGATTATACAGGAATGATTGGAAAACATTAGCACCGGATAGTGGAGTATGGAGAGCTTATGTCCGCGCGGCCATAAACCTCTGGGTTCGTTAGTGCCAGTGAGTTAGTTATACAAGAAGTTAAGAGAGAAGTTAATGCTTTTTTAATAATGACACATTTAATTTTCTTTCTTATTCGGATGATGTATTAAGTGGGGAAGGGACACACCATAACGTAATTGATTAAGGCAATACGCTACATGCCGGAAGAATGGTGTTCGAGTCCCGGCTGTCCCAAACCTTCTGGCGGCACCATGGCCCTGGGATCGCCTTAGCCTCTCACATGATTTAGTATCATACTCTTGTTCTGGGAGTAAAGTCGGCCGTCACGCAGGGATGGAAACCTTGCTGAGATCTCGTGCCGATTGTCTAAAAAAAAAGTGGGAGCCTTAACCTCCTACTATCCTAGGTGACTCTTGAGGCCTGTAGTGGGATCACTTTACCTTTACCTTTTATTAATTTGGAAAAGATAATACATTAAATACCTGTTTGCAGTTCTTGCCAAGCAGGCAAAAGAAACTAGTCTAAAAATCGGTATCACAAAAACAAACATCCACAATTCTTCTTCTTCGGCTTTCCCCTACTTATAGGGTTGCCGTCTTCATTTTCCATTTTTTCCTATCATTCCAATCTCCTTTTTCCAAATTACTATCATCCATTATAGTTCTGACATAAGTTTTCCATTCCAGCTTGGTCTGCCACGTTCATTTCTTCCAGGGGGGTGACCATTGGTATATATTTTTTGGCAATCTTACATTTTCCATCCACAATTCAAGGCATTATATTCCAATGAAAGTATTTGAAAATACATTAATGGCAATTTGAAAAAGTTGAAAATTTTAAATACAGGGTGGTCATAAACTGTCGATCCATTTCCAAGAAATAATGAACTCAATTTGATGATTTTTACGTATGTGTATTGTCAAGGTACGTCCATATCGAAGCATTGTTCCAATCGTTCGAGAGTAGATCGAAATACGTTTTGAAGCATAGCTGGTGGAATAGCCGTCAATGCATTGCGAATTCGAGTCCTAAGATCCTGGAGATCCCGTATCTTTTTCTTTTACACCTTCCCCTTTATGAATCCCCAAGTAAAGAAGTCATGGGGCAATTCTGGTGTAACTGTGGTTCGAGGAATAATTTGAGCATGTCAGGGTAATTGTTGCCATTAATTGTCTGTTCTGCGAACATGAAGAGTCCATACACTGTGGTCTTCGTAATTCCAAGCCATACATACACTTTCGGGATGTTTCAGTACCCCATATTCGGGTGTTCTGTTTATTGACTTTGCCACAGATATGGAACGTGGCCCCATCACTGAACAGGATGTGATCCATAAGGTCCTCATTGTGTGCAGCCGCTATCAAATCATAACACGCAGCCTGACGAGCTACGTAATCTTCTGCGTCTAATTTGTGGAGCACCTAAATGTGGTAGGCTTTTTTTAAACGTAAAGTGTAAAACTTTCAAAATCTTTAATTTTGGCACATCTAACTTATTGCTTAAACGACGACTTGATGCTCTCGGGCTTCTTTCAATTGATTCTCTGATTCGCTGAACAATCTCTTCTGGTACAAAAGGTCTCCCGGAGCGTGGTTCATCCGCAAAGTTCCCAATTCTTTGAAATGTATTGTAAAGTAACTGGATGTTTGCTCGTGTTGGTCCTGGTTTGTGAAATTTCCGAGTGAACGTCTGTCGCTCCTCGGTATAAGATAATCCGCGCAGTCGCGCACTAACAACATACACACGCTCTTCTATCGTCAGCATGCTTTTTGATTATGCTAAAAGAAAAAGAAAATAATTACGTTAACACAGAAATGGATCGAGACGTTAAGACCACTCTTTATTTAAGATCCTTTTTAAATTACTATTTATCTAATAGACCCATAATTTTGCCTATTCCTGTTGATAAAATTGCCTCTTCCTGTTCGTAATGAGACATATCTCCGCATATTAACGTCTTTGACAAGGATATCAATTCAACAATGTATGATCTATATGGTACAGCAAGAAATGGCAAAAGAAAACAACTTCAAAAATTACCAAAAAAAAGCTGCTCTAAAAAGTTATTAAATCTTGTATAATGAATCTTCATTATTGTTAATAGTTATTTCTCATGAAATCATCTCTTATTGACTTTTCAAAATACCAAAGAGATTTAACAGTAAAGATATGCTATTTATAACTATATAGCCGGCCTAGAAATCATCCGGAAATAAGATCGGAATACATAACCTCACTTTTGATAAATATTGAACATTATAATTATTATTTTTAGCTTCTGATGTTGTATTATTCGCTAAATAGTCACACCAAATCTAACGCGAGGTTGAGGTTTTCATTTTAAAAAATCACGAGCGATGATTTTTTTAGAAAAAACACAACCTCTTGTTAGATTACTGTTGATAATCTGCCTTAAAAGAATATTATACACTGTCTAACCAGTGCCAATAAAATTTATCATAATCCGAATAATCTCCTAAATAGAACAAAATCATTGACAAGTATAAAACCATATTTATATTGTTGTAAGCAAATAAAATATGAACGCTTCTAAAAATAAATATCTCAGATTACACCGTTCTGCATTTTAAAACTTACTTTTTGTTTTTTTAACTGGTAGATGATTGTAAACTGATTTTTTGTGCTGAATTCGAAAAAGAACTCCATATCCTCCCATTACGTCAAGTTTCCAAAATATTCATGAATACCTAGAAATAAAATTATAGCTTTGTAAAATGTAATAAAAATTACTTTCAAAAATAATTTTGTCTGAAAAAATAGTCAGAATTTGTTATTTGCCACTAATTAATCACTACTTAATAATAATAATAATAATAATAATAATAATAATAATAGTTAATAATTATAAGCATTCCAGGCATACTTTACTTTTCGACTCATAGTATTCTCTAACCGAATGTCCATCGTCAGTTTTCGAATTTGTGAGCCGACGATTAAAACAGCTTTAATTTTTTCATAGGATAATGAAGCAAATGTAGCGCAAATATATTTAAAGCACTCACTGTCTTTATCTAGAGTTTTCACAAATTGTTTCATTGAACCTAATTTTACATGGAGAGGTGGCAACAATACTTGTAAGGGATCAATAAGAGGTTCACTTCTTATATTTTTTGGTCCGGTATTAAATTAGTCCTACGTGACCACTGTTCCCCTTTCCCAGTGTTCTGACCTAGCTCTACTATCCCATTCACATAAGAAACAAGGTATTTTGTGAAACCAGCTTGCTAATCCAACTAATAGTCAAATAATCATGAAATCTCCAAAGACTGGCATAGATGGTTTCCGTACTGCAGTTTTTGTAACAAAAACTTTGCATTTTCATATGTCTCCTTTAAACCAAAAGAGTGGGCCACAAGAATGGAAGGATGAATGTTTCCTTTATGAAGCAAAACATCTTTAAGATTTTTTGAGAAGAATCTATGAAGAACCTCCACTCTTTGGAATTATAGTTTATGTTAACAAATTTTAAGACAGCAGGGATGTCTTGGCAATACACTAAATTTTCTTCTTCAGCAAAAAAAAAAAGGACAAGTTCCTTCTCACTATGCCCGTATCATGAAAAATATGTACCCTCAGCCAATACTTTCTTTTCTTTTAACCTAGAGCCTAACAGTTCTGCTGATTCTTTTAGGCAAATTTAAACCAATCACTATAACATTAATCTCACTTTGATTAAAACATCTATCATGATCAGAATTATATGGCTCATCATCCACAGAAGATTCAGTTTCAGTGCTACTGGATGCAAACAACAATGTATCTGATTCAGGGTGTAAGGAAACCGGAATCAGGACCCTGAGGTACGTGCTGAATGGCAGAGGGAATGTTAGGATATACAATATCTTTCATATTTTAGCATTATATCCTGTTGCCTTAACTGTGCGAAAATAACAATCGTCTCCATAATTTGTAGGTTCCCTCCAAATCATAGGATACCAAAGGGCAATGACTTCTTTTTTCCATTTTTCCAACTCCTCAACTCTGCAACACAACTACGACACACTTTGTGAGGACACCACGGTTTATCCTGGTCTCCTAATTTAATGCCAAAATATTGAAAGTAAATTTTGTTTACAAAAAAAATATATTCTTTTTTTTTACTAACGTATATGACCCACATATAGCAAAACAGAATTAGATCATTTAGGCTACACAAATACAAATACAAATTTTTATACGGACCTAGGGCGGATATAGTTAGTCGATTTTAATAAATATAAACATACTTTAAAATATAAAGATAAAAATAGTTACATTATTTCACATTTTAAGTAATAGAGTTGAAATTATAAACTGTTGGGCCTTTCAAACAAACGATAAGCATACTATAATATTACTACAGTACGTACAGCCTTTGAAATAATTGATGGTGCACAAATCATTTTCAAGTTTCAGAACGAAGCCACTGCGCATGATCAGAGATCAGTAATTTGGTTCACAAGTATACAATTATTTGAGAAACTAAATCCGTTCTATTTCGTTGTGTGTCGTGCAATGGAATGCAATTTCGTGTAAATAAGTAGTGCGGTAAATACCGAAAATAAAACAAAGCAAAAGAAATTAAACAACTGAAAGAAAATGAATTGGAATAAGAACGAGAAAAAAAATGACAGCAGGATCGAAGACGCGACTTCATGCACGGGAAACAGAAGCTCCCTCCACTAGACCACAACTATAGCAGTCTGCTAACAATTCCTCTTCATAGCACTTCCTCCTATTCTACTTCCTTCACAGTAGCCTCTGCCCGCTCCTGGAATCTCCTTCCTCAAGATATCAGGGGTTGCCGCACACTTGGTACCTTTAAGTCACGCTTATACAGTTACCTGTTGTCTAATAATTAATTTTTCTCTATTTATTTAATTTTATACTATGTCATTAATTTTTTCCTCGTTTTTTTATATATCTTGTACATATATATTTAATTCGTTAAATTTAGAGTAAATCAAATTACATTATAAATATTAATTGTATTGTATTCATAACTTGTAATCGTTTATATATATATATATATATATATACAAACAAACAAAAATAGTCAAATCTGAATTACAATATATATATATATTTTTAAGGCTATTTTTTGTATTTTTTTAAACCTGTTTGAGTGGTAGACAAGGCCTTAAGGCCTTAACTCTGCCAGGTAAAATAAAGCTATTATTATTATTATTATTATTATTATTATTATTATTATTATTATTATTATCTCTCCTAGAAATCGTCTGTATCAAGCGATGCAGTAGTTCAGGACTTTTTTTTTTGTTTTTAAGAGTCTTCATATGACAGCATGCTCCACTACAGTTTCAGGACTTACTTGTATAACGAAATTATATATTAACTTAATTTAAATTAATCAGACGCATTTTGTATTAGTTATGGAAACAAATAATTTTATTATACCATGTGCTTTGTAAACAAAGTAATGAGACGTTACAATCATTACTAATTTTCTATATATATATATATATATATATATATATATATATATATATATATAAATGAACTGTTTCCTTTAATTTATATATATCCATATATTCCATTCCATAATAATTTTGCCCGAGGGCAGGTCTTTCACTGCAATCATAGCATTTTCATACTATGATTTGCAGCTTTACTCGGGAACTGCAGGTGTGGTAGCTTCCCGTTTCTTTCCACACCGGTGAAGAATGATAATGATAATGATAAGGATGATGATGATGATGGCCGGATGATTTTCGGGGACCGTTGGGCCCTATGCTTCCTGACATTTATCTTACAGGTGAGGAAAAGCCCCGAAAAAATCTTACCCAGGAGCCTGTTCTGACCGGAAATATTTCCATATATATATATACAAATTTATTTATATAACGAAGCCTGGTAACATGTAGGCATTATGAAAATTAACGACGTTATTAAATAAATAAAATAAAAAATCTACCTGGCCAGAATCGAGCGTGGGTCCGCGTCGTCGGAAAAAGAATATCTTACCGACTGCTCTACTGAAGCGAACGATACGAATACTGCATGAAGAGAGACTTACGCCGTCCGCTTTATACTCAAACGAGTCAGAACATGTTACAACGTACTGGGGTGAATCGTTCTTCAAAACTCTATAACTTTCCATCATTTTTTTAAAGCTGTACTTTACGAGAAACATTCAAAACATAAAATTTTCAATTGTAAGACTTCTGACGTGGTAGGCGAAAACGGATTTTATTTTTGAAATCGGTGTCAAATTGTTGATTCAGAAACACTCATTTATTAAAAAAAAAAAATCCATGCAGAAATGTGTCACTTTTCAAAATATTTTTTTTTAGTGTTGTTAAAGAAAACAGTGATGAATAATAAAAAAGAACAGACAATTATGAATGTTGTATCCAGATACGGAAAACTTACGTCTTGATCATCATCATCATCATAATGAACTTATTTAGGTTCAGGTCGTTTGAGTCTCTTCTTATGAAATCTCAAGATGTGATCTTTCTTTATCTCGACGTACTTTAGGTTGATATTGTGCAATGCTAATTTAGGAAAGTGAGATGGATCCATTCTTTGGATATGTTGTATCCAATTCCTTCGATATTTCTGAATTGTTTTCAACTATATCTTGAACTTTCAATTTATAGCGTATATCTGTGTTTCTTTGCTAGGAGTCGACGTAAAAATCTTATCTATGCCACTTGCAATTTTGATTTGATTTTACAATAATTTAGTATCCAATTTTCGCTGCTTTATTATGTAACATTTCAAAATAAACACGAGATTAACAAATATAGCTATGAGAAGTTATCTACAAGGTAAGAGACCATTACTCAACTTGGGGCCGCTACTTATAACAGCTCCAGAAATTCAAGATTTTGGATGGGACCGGTCCCATATTGGCCAGAATTCCATTAGAAAATTTCCTCTAGCCGTCATATCTGTTTTTGTTAACTAGAAGCCAATATTTATCATAGCTACACAAATTCTGTCCACCGCTATGGTCTCGAGGTAGCGTGTTGCCATGTCAAACAGCGGGTCCGGGTTCGATTTCCGGTCGGGACAGGCTCCTGGGCAAGTTTTTTTAGTTTTTTTTTTTTTTACTTGTAACACAAATGTCAGGAGACTTACGGCCCAACGGTCCCCGAAAATCATCCGGCCATCATCATCATCATTCACCGCTGTGGAAGGAAACGGGAAGCTATTACACCTATAATTCTCTAGCAATAAAATGCTATGATTGCAGTAAAAATCAGTCATCGGGCAGAACACTACAATATAGAACCAAATTCTTTAGGATTCCAGATGATCAATAGTCCAATATTGCCCAAAATTCCATGAGAAAATTTGTTTCCTTCTGGATATTCGGAACCAGTGATTATCATAGCTATGCACCAAGACATTATTTGCTAGGTTAGACCGCGGGATACTCAGAAAGAAGAAAAAAATTAAAAGCAAAATATATAAAGCAAGGGAAAATAATACAAAGAGAAGGCAACAAAGTAAAGTGTAACGATTGTTAAATTTTAAATAAAATAAAATGCTGAAGCAGATATTAATTTTGACTTATGCAATTTTCATTTACATATTGGGAATATTTACGCCTAGGCGTTATCCAGTGTTTCGTATATATCTTGGAGTCACGTATCTCCAGAATTCCTAATCCTTGGGAATTATCTAGAAACCCGAGCACATAAACATCTCTTTGATCTCACATTCTACCTCGCACACATTCAACATACATTATGGAAACTCCACCGACAGTAGTTCCGCTTCCACAACATTGTCTTAGAAAAAACAACAGTACCTTTGTGCGCCAATAATAAGGCACTTAGTTGTCTCGTGTATATAAATAAGGACGTCAGGAAAGCATGAACTGTATAACATCTCCTTTTCACTGTTTAGTTACCTTTCCAATGCTCTTCTGGATCCTATTTCTACGTATCATGCATTTTACATGTCTTTTTTCTATTGTTACACTTGCATATGAATTTAATATTAAACTTTTTCATGTATGTAAAGTACTTGCATTTAAAATTCCTAGAATCAATAATCCAATTGTTCTCTTTTAGAGTCCCGGAGTCATAACTTTCTATCTTTGATGTCTCTTAGAATTCTAGGACAGAACTTGATATTATACCATGAGAAAGTAAAAAGAAGATAGATGTCGCTGCAAGATTTATATCAAAGACAATTGCTGTATGTTGAAGATAAAATAGAAACATTCTGTGCTGCATATTATTTTCTGGAAATATAAATATATTCTGCGCATAAAAATCCAAAAATGCAGTTGCTCCTGTTATATTTAGGTCCACCAAGACTGACAAGTACAGGGACAAAGATCCGTGCATTTTTAGTAATTTTAGATGACCTCAACGGCGTTTTATAATGAATTTTAAAGGAGTGGATTCTCCAATCTTGTAAATAAGATGGAAACATTAATATTAATGTGAAAATATACGTTTATATTGAAAAAATCAGTTTCGTTCCGATGAACATATACAAGACAGAGCAAAATTGCAATATTACCGTCACATATACTTGTTATAGGAGCAAGATATATCCATGCTTCATGTAGGTTGCGGTGGACTAGAGTTAACCATGCTGGTTCCGAGGTATATGCGTTTTAACCCGACCGGGGTAGACGTAAAACTCCTAAGTAAAGTTATTTTTTTTCAAATGCCCCAGGTTTGTCTTTCGACATTCCTGGTTTCTCTCCTGGCATGGCGTACTTGTAACCCACTTCTGAGGTAGGGGCGCCTGGAAGGCGGGGTTACGTTGCCCCGATGATATGATGTGTGATGATGATGATGATGATGATTATGGTGAGCCTAATCCTAAACTTAACCTAAGATGAATATGAATGATGGTGATTGCGATGGCCATATGATTTCGGGGACCGTTTGGGCCTTAAAGTTTTCCTGACATTTGTCTTACAGGTGAGGAAAAACCCCGATAAAAACCTCACCCAGAAAAAACTGTCCCGACCGGGGATCGAACCCGGGCCCGCTGCGTGACAAGACACCACGCTACCCCGAGACCATAACGGTGGACGTAAAGCTAATTTAAGAAGATAAGTTTAAGCTTTGGGTCTAATTTAATACATTTTCAACACGTAAAATTACCTCAATCCGAAAATAAAATCCCTCTGACAAGAAAAAAGCAGCTAAATTTCACGTCCAGATTTGAATTAAGACGCTAATGATTTAAATTTTTAAAAACCTTTGTTAAATAAAATACGAGTACATAAGAACCTGTTTATGCTGTTTCATGTATAATTTTTATGGAATTTGGGAATCTTATTTAAACCTAATCATGTTTAATTCTAATCAATCGAAGTGTAAGAGGATATTAATCCGATTAATAAAATAAAAAAACTTTGTGTATGAGGTAAGGGGTCCGTTTATTAATATACTAACAACAGCCCATATTCTCTACTTTTGTAATGCATATAAAAATAAGATTTTATAATTTATTACACATAGCCTATACTCGTACTGCTTCCTGCTATACATCTAACGAACTAAAGACGTGTATTAATCTCAACATTGAAATGATTAATTTATCTCCTCATGGGTATGGTCATAAGTAATGCCACGAGTGATTTCCAAATTATCGATAAATTCACGGCTCACGAAGTGATGAGTGAATTTATCTAGAGAATTTGGAAATCAAGAGTGGCATTTGTTAGGACTATTTAACGAATAAAATTAAGCTGTTTACTCACAAATCATTATTTAAATATAGTTTCTTAAAATATTTATATATTTAATGTAAACGGCGATGTTTGAAAACAAATGAGAAACGATTGGTACGCTTCATTTGCTTCTTTTGTTCATCACTGCAACCATATTATTCATTGCCAAAGAAACGCAATATTGTAAGAATGCACTCTAGTGGAGAAAAAATGAAACACATCAAACCGTAATTATATTAATTCATTTCTGATGTCCTATGATGTAAATATGACAATTATATTTTTCTGGAACGTTATTACCTGGGAAAAAATACATTTAAGAGAGTGCAAACATTGGTTTTTTTTGTGGTATAATCAATTGCTACAAATGTTTTTATATTAACTCCCACATGCGCTATGTGTTGACATTAATGTACTATATGTGGACCTCATTTTCAAAACGTCTCTTGTCCACTTTGCAGCAAAACTGGTTTATTGTGTTTCTGCATTCTTCTGAGGTTCCTCTATGTACATATGCCATCATTTGGATTCAGAACTTCCTTTAAACGACTAAAACCTTGTGTAAAATGTGGCTATTGGAATCAAACTGACTCTTGTCCACAACAAAATGGCGACCATACTTTACTTGCAGATTTGAAAACAAAATGTCTCATGTCATTGTTTGTTGGTATACGCGTCTAGACTGTTTGGTTTCAAAATATCTCACGTCCATTTTCTGAGTATTTTTACAATCACATAAAATAACATGTTTTCTGCTATATTTGGCATTAATTCTCTTTGTTTTAAGGGAAATTTCAAGAGTGGCAGCACTGGTAGCCATTTATAAAAGCTTTTATTTAAATTTCAACGGAAGTTTTTGTTTGTATACTTCTCTGAATCTAGTGCTTATCAGTGAAAATTTCAAGTAGTGTAGGTGCATTTTACAGCTATTTTATTTATTTCCGGACACGAAGATATCTCTTGGAAGACATTCTCGTAAGTAGGAATTATATTATTACCAAATTACAGTCCAAAGTCTTTCGAATCTATTGTCTATAATGTCACAATAATTTAATTTGTTTCTGCAATAACCAATATTATATTGTAATTGAATTTGTTAATTATCATTGTTGCGAGTCTGATTGACCATTATCCTATCAAGTAGAAACATTTCAGTAAAGTAAAGTAATTTATGTTATTTATCCGTGTCTGATCTGATAGGTTACTAGCCAAGAAAGAGTGAAACTGCAAAATGGAAAGTGAACAATCTAATGAAGATGGTGCATCTAAGATTATACCTTGCAAAAGAGGCACAGGACGTAAAAGACACAGAATGCCGAATACTTGGAAAAGAAATATCGCAAAAAAGAAACGTTATTCTCCCAAAGAATTGCCCAAACTTCCAGAGTGCGAACACGGAGGACCATTTAAGTGTCGTGAACTCACAATGCAGGACATTCGTAAGTTTCACCAGATCTTCTACTGTGAAAAAGACAAACATGTACAGGACAGCGTAATCCTAAAATACACGCAGAGTGAATCCCCCAAACGTGCAAGACCTCGTGCGGAAAGGAAGCAAGTTCGAAAAACTATTAATCGTTTCCTTATCCCAAAGAATAAAAATGGTCAAACGGAACTCATCCAGGTATGTAAGAAAAGTTTCTGCTCTGTACTTGGTATTAAGTGAGAAGAGAGTCCAGCGAATGTGTAGCACACATTTTAAAACTGGAAAGTTTCCCAGTGAGAACAGAGGAGGGGACCACAAATCTCACCATTTTATCAACAAAAGGGCTGCGGTAAAGTCTTTCATTGAAAATCTTGTGCCACTAGAGAAACACTACTGTCGAGCATCAAGTAAAATGAGACAGTACCTACCCAGTCACCTTTCAATTTCTAAACTCTGTGCAGCATACAATAATAATGCTACTTCAGAATTAAAAGTCCCATACTCTTATTTCTATGAAGTATTTGTAAATGAATACAATTTAAGTTTCGGCTCCCCTGCTATTGATAAATGCTCAAAATGTATACAGTATGAATTAGAAATAAAATCTAGAGATAATTCTCGCCTTGCAGAGTACCAGATACATAAAAAAAGAAGTGAATCATTTTATTCATTACTAAGAACCGTGAACAGTGAAGAAATAAAAATTTCATTTGACTGTCAAAAGAATCAAGTCCTCCCTAAAGTACCTGACCAGGCAGCCTACTATAGTAGACAGGTGTACATATATAATTTGACAATTTGTGAAGGTACATCCACTGATAAGCAGCCAAAAGATAAAGTATTCATCTTCACATGGACGGAGGCAGATGGAGCCAAGGGTTCATCACAGATTGCATCTGCAGTATATCACAGACTAAATAACACAATTTTGTGAAATCATCCGTAGTCCGGTTGTTTTGCAGATGGCTGTGGGGGACAGAATAAAAACTGTTCTATGATATGCATGCTCATGTATTGGCTAGAAACATGTGCTCAACCTCATGTGAAAGAAGTTCATGTAATTTTCCCTGTGCCAGGGCATTCCTACATACCACCAGATAGGGTCTTTGGGAGGATTGAACTTGAACTCCAGGACATTGACACAATTATCAAGCCTGAAACGTACTGGGACATTTACCAAAATCATGGAACACTTTTGAAAATGGGAACTGACTGGCCTGTGTACGATTGGAAGCTCATGTCACAACACAAGCGTAAAGAAACCTGGACAGTGGCATTTCAAATTTGCAACAACGAAGAGATTCATCATCAGTCGAGGAATGACTCCGTCTGCACGCATTCTCGTTAGAGGGGAACCATGGTATCAGATGAAAATAGGAATGTGGAGAAGAAACCAAATGTGGACTTTTCACCGTTACATCTCACATTAGTTCCAGTTGGGGTGCCAATAAAGAAAAACAAAATTTGTGACGTGAAAAGGCTTTTGAGACTTCATTTTGGTGATCGATGGGAGGGAAATGCTGACTTGCAGTTCTACCATGAGGTAATTAATAGAGATACAGTTGATGAAGACGTCTCAGAAGATGAACTGGAAGGAGGTATGATGGAGGATGCTGATTAATTGTAAGACAGATTCGTTCATCTTTCAGTTATCCAGTATTTTTTCGTTTGGTGCACTTCTGAGGGCACAATGTATAAATAAATGTTGCCATTATTTGTTCATTCATTAAATAGCATTGCTCTTTCGAAATTTTCCTTTCATTATTTCCATATTTACAATTTTGGAAACAAAGTAACTCATGTCCATTACTTTTGTCTTCAAAATGTCCCTTGTCCGCTCTTTAGTTTCAAAATGTCTCTTGTCCATATTATTTCTACAAATTACACGAAAACTATTAATTTGGGAATAAAAATAATGATAATACAGTATAACCTATGGACCCCTGAATGCCAGAAACGATTTCTAAATGAAATTGTGCATATTTCAGACCTAAAAATAATTTTCGTAGTTCCCCACAAATTTATGAAAATGGACAACAGACATTTTGAAAATAAGCTCCTCATGTATACAATCTGGTAGCCGTATTTCTTAGAGAGTCAGTCACTGCAAAATAATGCTATGACCTATTCAGAATGTTAAAAAGGAGGTGCTTTTTTATTATGATAACCTTTAGTTGGTAAATTCTAGGCGAAACACGACTGTGATTGGTTGTAAATAAAAAATCATTGAAATGTGATTGGTCATTGACTCCCATTTGGGGCATGAGTTAAATAGTCACTTTAATATTGTTATAACGGCATCCATATGTCTCGACAGTAGATACTGACTTAAAAGGAATACAGAAGTGAGGAACTAATTATGAGTATATCTGGAAATATTATTTATAATAATTTAAATAACTGACATTCTGGAGTAAATATATAAAAATGTTATTCTCCCAGTTATATGGATGAGAAATTTTAACTTTTATTTTAAGGAAGGAGAAAAGAATACGAGTATTGAAAATAAAGTTCTTAGCAACATTTTTTGGACCAATGAACTATGAAAAGACAGGTGAATGGAGAAGACTACTTATCAGTGAGCTACGAGATCTTCATAGAAAACTACATATAATAAGAAGAGTTAAGTATCGTAGTTTGCGATGGGCAGGACAATGAGCACGAATGGGGAATCTTCTTATAGGAAAACCAGAGGAAAAATGCCCAGTTAGTAGACCAAGAATGAGTGGGGGAATAAAATTAACCCTGATTTTAGGGAAGTACTTTGTACAGAGGGTGAATGGAAAACATTAGCTCAGGATAGGACTATGTGGAGAGCTTATGTCCGCGCGGTCACGAACCTACGGGTTTGATATTGTCAGTGAGTTAGTTAATATTATGGAGCAAATATCCAACTGCTCATGGTACTTCTTTTATTTAAACTAACCTATTAATTTTTCTCTCTGTCTATCTTCGGGTTTTTTACAGCTGCTGCCGTCTTCTCGTGCCAAACCTCCAAAGCCTACGGTCTTGGGCATCTTCGATGCTTAGCCCTCTAGCTTGCATTACTGTCTTCATGTTTTCCTTCCATGTTAACCTTGGTCTTCCTCTTTTCTTCTTTCTGTTCGGATGCCATTCATATTTACACATTTCTTTAATTTTATACATTTACTTTTAAAAAACGGATTTTGAATATTAAAATATGGTCGGCGACAACATGGAAAAATGAAATAGAGAAAGTCCGTCACGCAGGATTTACGTAAAAAATGCGATTTGTTCGGTTAGTCGGAATTATGGTCCGATTTTGTTGGTACGGAATATGTATTTATGTTGTTAATTGGAGATCCTCCGCTATCTTTTCACGCAGCGGGTCAGGGTTCGATTCCCTGTCGGGACAAACTTTCTTGATTAGGTTTTCTTCCGGGTTTTTTCCTCACCTGTAACACAAATGTCAGGTAGCGTTAAGGCCCAAACGTTCCCCGAATATCATCTGGCCAACATCATCATCATCATAAAAATTCATCGGCGCGGTGTGGAAAGCAACGGGAAGCTATCACACCTATAATTCCCTAGTAAAGCTGCAAAGCATAGCATGAAAATGCTATGATTGCAGTGAAAGACCTGCCCTCGGGTAGAACACTATAGAATAGAAATATTAAATAGGAGAATATCAATTTCTAATTTTAGTGTATTTAAAAGTGTCAGGCTGCCGTGAAAGCAAATGATGCACAACCGTAAAGTTATTACCTATTGCATATCGTTTTATAATTTGACAATTTAAATAATATAAATTATTTACCGATATATTTTTTCCAATGCTTTATTAAAATATTAAATAAATTACAGGAATATATTTTACAAGATATATAGCCAATTTAAGGGTTAATTAAATTGTTTGATACACATGGTGACGAATCAAACATGACGATTGCCACAAGGAATTTTAAATTTCGAATTTCAGTTAATCCCCCATTTCTAAATACCAGATTTAGCTAATTCTTTGCAACTAACTGTCTAGTTTTAATAAGATAATATACTGATCTTCATCGAGAAGGATTTAAAATTTCGATCGCTAGAGCGATTTTAAAGTTTCGTTTTAGGTGAATTACTACACCTAAGTCTGATTTTGTTGGTTAACGAATTCAACCTTACTTTTTTTGATTAATTGCTATAACAAAGTTGGTTTTGTTAAGACAAAAATTGCGTATAAACACACACTCACTCACATACACATACACACACACCCACACACACACACACACATATATATACACACACATATACATTCAACACAAATTGTGTATCATGTCAGTTCCGGTGTCTACTATAAAGGGTCGGTGAACATCTGTAAAAGTTTAAAAAAATATTTTCATGATACCTACATGTATATATATATATATATATATATATATATATATATATGACATGAAAAGAAAATAAATGGCTGAGCCGAGATTTGAACCCAAAACAACTCTTATGATAGTAATCTACCAAATGAGGTATTCAGGAATCCTAATAAAAACTTTATTAAGCTTAAATATATATATATGAATAAGAAAGTTTTATTGGGTTTTCCGCGTCTTGGATTCAAGTTCGGCCCCTGGCCACTGACTTCGACGTTTCGGCATGATCCCACATGCCATTATCAAGGAATGATAAGTTCGAGTCACAGGTTTAGGTATTATATAATTAAACAAATAGAGTTTTCGCTGTGGTCCGTTTCCGAAGACATACACCCATCCAAGGTTTAGTTTTTATGTAGTTAAACACCTTCAGTTTTCAGTGTGGTCCGTTTCCGGAAACGGAAACTCTATTTGTTTAATTATATAAGATCTGTCCACCGTTGTGGTCTCGAGGTAGCGTGCTGCCTTGTCACGCAGCGGGCCCGGGTTCGATCCCCGGTCGGGGCAGTTTTTCTGGGTGAGGTTTTTATCGGGGTTTTTCCTCACCTGTAAGACAAATGTCAGGAAAACTTTAAGGCCCAAACGGTCCCCGAAATCATATGGCCATCATCCTTACCATTATCATTATCATCATCATCCTTCACCGGTGTGGAAAGCAACGGGAAGCTACCACACCTACACAATTCCCTAGTAAAGCTGCAAGCATAGCATGAAAATGCTATGATTGCAGTGAAGGACCTGCCTTCGGGCAGAATTACTATGGATGGATATAAGATCTAAACCTGTGACTCGAACTTATCATTCCTTGATAATGGCATGTGGGATCATACCGAAACGTCGAAATCAGTGGCCAGGGGCCGAACTTGAATCCAAGACGCGGAAAACCCAAGAAAACATTCTTATTCATACTCATATCCGCGAAAATCTGCAACATAATATATATATATATACACATATATATCTCTCCATCCCTAGTAATTCTGCCCGAAGGCAGGTCCTTCATTGCAACATAGCATGTCCATGCTATGCTTGCAGCTTTACTAGGGAATTGTAGGTGTGGTAGCTTCCCGTTGCTTTCCACACCGGTGAAGGATGATGATAATGATAAGGAGGAGGATGATGATGATGATGGCCATATGATTTTGGGCCTTAAATTTTTCCTGACATTTGTCTTACAGGTGAGGAAAAACCCCGATAAAAACCTCACCCAGAAAAACTGCCCCGACCGTGGATTGAACCCGGGCCCACTGCGTGACAAGGCAGCTCGCTACCTCGAGACCACAGCGGTGTAATACATAATTCACTAGTACTATCGAACCCATAGGTTCATTATCTCGCAAAAGTAAATTCTTCATATATCCCTATCCACCTCATCCCTTGTATAATTGACTTCCCTTAAATCATGCTACTGTTATTCATAACCTACCTACTGGGGCTTTTCCCTCTGGTTTTCTTTCTATGCCCCTGTTTCATTCACCAATTTTATCACAAGTATTGCTCGTCGCTATCTACGAGAAATAACTCTTGTTGCAATTATAAATATAATTAATAGAATATATGGTGTCAAACTAATTTTATTATCAAAATGTAATAATGGAATAAATGCGCACAAGTTATGCAGAAAATAAATGTTACATTAGTTTTGTCATTAATTTGATTCTCATAGTTTGTTATTTGCAGAATTCTACCAGGGATATCCCTCGTTTTTTGCAGGTGGTTGCATGGTAACGGTCGCATGGTTTCTCGCACAGTTCACACACACAGTTGTTTCCGGGTTCGTGGAAACACTTGGTCCATATCTTGTGGTGGTATCCATGCAAAAATCTTGATAATTAAATAATAGATTTGTCTTTTAACAATTATAAAAATACTAATTTATTATATCGACATTTATTTTGGAGAGAAGAAAGTTACTTGACACAACTTGAATTTATTGAAAACATAATTTGGTTCTGTCAGAATTTAATCATATATAGAGAAGGTGCTGCCAAAATAGTATTACATATCACTCATGTTGCCAATAGTATTTGTGAGAAAAATAAAATCTCCTACAAAATGTGTGTGCCAAGTCACAGAATCAGAATTCAAAATTACATCCTAAATTTCATTACAAACACAGATATTCTCTTTACTACAGTAGATTTACTACACTACGATGGTGGTTGTCCAGCGGATCACTTTTTTCCCCGCAAGCAGTTATATATAATTAAATACAAAGATGCCGACTACCGCCACTATAATAATTCCGCATGTTAAGCATTGTTGCGCGGCACCCGCTTTTATATAAACGGACAACCATCGTAGTGAGGCGATAATACTATAGCCCATTTAGTGCACAGTGATGACCAAAGAACGCGGTATCATCCGTGGTATTGTGTATTTTTGCGTGGTATCGGCCCAATTTTTAGGCAGGGAATGTCTTTTCATTACATTTTTAAGTCTTAAAAACAGAAGGCTTAACCTTTTTCGTATTGTATTTTATCTGCTTTTGTGTGCTGTAAGTGATTGAACAGTGTTTGTTATAGGTGTGTGGTAGCCTACATCAGATGTCTTTCCAATTTGTGCTGTATTTATTGATCTGATTACTGTGTTTTCATACTCTATATTTGTCTTTGCGTTTTAGTTGTGTTTCATATGATAATGTATGCCGTGTAGGTGTGAAGCTATTGAATTTTTATACGTTGATTAAATATTCTCTCTGGAGTCCTGTCTGATACTACCCAATTGTTCTAAATTTACTTCGAGTCGTGTAACCAATTCATTTCTGCTAGCTTATTTTCTTTACAATAACGGAAACTTTCTCAACAAACCATTCCTTGTTTTGCTCTTTCTTAAATAACCTACGCTTACTAATGCTGAAAATATTGTATAGAGTCTCCCATTATTTATTGGTATCAGTTTCTTCTTTCTTCGGTTCCCACACTTCCACTCAAGATTCCCGTATTTCAAATCTTCTTCTTCATCTTCCTCTACGCATGAAAGCTGGCAGCTTTTTCATTCACTACAGGTCCGGGGTATGGTGACGTCCTTCCATCGTAGTTGTGGTCTTCTAGTGGCCTTTTCTGCAGAGGAGTCTAGTCACGGTACTTTCTTCACTAATCTACTGTTCTCCATTCTATCTATGTGATCGTTCCAGTTTAGTCTTCTATCATTTATCCAAAGGTTTATAGGTTCAATTTCACATTCTTCTCTAATAACAGAGCTGCCAATTTATCTCTCTCTCTCTCTCTCCTCTCTCTCTCTCTCTCTCTCTCTCTCTCTTCAAATCTATTATCAATTTTTATACGTATTCTTGCGTAGTTTATCACTTCTCTTTTTTTTAATTCAAATTTTTCAGAATCATCGTTAATGTTCGTTCCTATCATAAGCAATAACCGTTCTCTGATTTTCACTCTAACCAGATGATGATCCGAATTGCAGTCCCTCTAACTGATCTAACATTGATGATGCTACTGTGCCAGCGTTTATCTAGAAATGCATGATCTATCAGGTTTTGCGTTTCACTATCTGGAGATGACCAGGTGTATTTATGAATATCCTTCGCTGGGATGTTGTGCTCTTAGTAAAAAATTCTTCGATGTAACAAAGGTGCGTAATATAACCCCCAATATCATTACTACCTTCATGAAGACTGAATGTGCCTAGTATTGGCCTAAATACATCATCCCGTCCAACTTTCGCATTAAACTCTCCTACGACAATGAAATTTTAATGTGATACCATAAAAGACTATCTAATACGCATTCTAATTCACCATAGAACTCATAATCAATCTTGTCATCCCTATCTTCTGTGGGATCATATACATTTGCGATTACAAAATCATACCTTTTCCCATTATAATTATGTATGATCCCGGAGAGGATCCTCCTTCGGACTAAAAACTCCGCTCCGAATTCTGGTCTCGCTGCACCCCCATAGTGAAATGCAAAATTTCCTGATTCCAGGCTACCTCCTCCTGGCTATCTATCTTCCAATAAAGCGACTACATCCTAGGGTGATTTATGTAATTCCCGTGTTAATATTTCTAGCCTCCCACTATTATATAATGTCCTAACATTTCATTTTCCTAGGAACATGTCCTTGTGTTTGAACCTCTTCAAATGATTTTCTGAAGTAGTCCCCTCCCGGACACTCGAATGGACTATTTTACCGCCAAAAATTTTACCCTAGTAGAACGCATCACCGCGTTTCTTGATCGTTACATTTTTACGGTAGAAGATTGTTACTCTTTTAACTAAGAGTAATTTTATCTTCTGGCTTATCGCCTTCGATCTAACATTCGTAACACTTTACCAGTTACAGATATCATTGATTACTTGAAATAGACAATGCGGATGGTGAATAAATATCGTAAATTATTGAAATTAAACTGAATAATATGTAAATGCATTTTATATTAATTATTTCTTAGAGGAAATAGGATGATACCTCAAGTAGGTGCTAGTCTGGCTCTTGGTGACAATGACCTCAATAGTTGACGTATTCTAGATACCCGATGGACCTTCTAGGTTACCGTAGCAGTTCAGAGGCATGTGAAGTCCTCCCCATTAATCAAACCATTAGGCAATCCCCTTCTTGCCGTTGTCCACTCCCCGTGACATGGATAATAAAATAGGAATTTGGAGAGTAGGAAATGACCAGGAAGAATACACCAAATATGGAAAAAACTCGTTTCCCATAGGCTGTAAATCTAGAATCAAGTTAAGCATTCTTAAAACAATACGGATACAATTGTATTAATATTGCTAATATTCCAGAAGAGCTAATTCAGTGAATGAGCGTGACACGTTACGTTGCTATTTTCTTTAAACTAAATAGAAATGTTAAGTAGTATGTCAACTTACAAGCACACCAATTGCACATTAAATGAAACAAGAACTAATTTACTAACAGTTTTATTAAGATTCTTTGAATTTTAAATATTGAAATGTGTTAACATCTTAGCTGAAGAATATGTAACTAAAGGAGACAAATATTTTTATTTGAAGCTTTAAAACAAAGTAATTAGAATGCAGCTGGACATTAAAGTAATTAGTTTCGAAAAAGACGGCAAATATATACATATAGAAACAAAGGTTTATTTTATGAATAATATATCAGACAAAAATTAACATACGCTGTAGACTTCCAAGCGGGCGCCGCAAAAACCAAGCAAAAGCTGGAAGCTTCTGAAATTAATTTGTGTGGAGAGAAAACACTGCAAAAACACGTCTGGGAAAAGTTACAAACCAACATATTAGACTCAAGAAGATGTAACATCTAGTTCAAAAATTTACTAACTATAAAATATAGATGCTACAAATAATATTAAAAAATCATCGAGAATCGTTTCACCTAACTTAAGTATATTTATAGTTACTTTTTAGAGATTTTTAAGAGTTCATTATTTATAAACGTTAGAAAATAGATCATACTCGTACAATTATTTTTATGTATGGAAATACAATATAATTACTATTAGCTATGTTTTATATTATTATTATTATTATTATTATTATTATTATTATTATTATTATTATTATTACGTTTATCGCGTAAAATGTTGTTTGTACATGAACTTTACATTGCAACATTTAATATCTTTTTAACTCTAATTTGTATATTAGCCTATATATAATCAATAATGTAAACAAGTATTTGTAATTTGTGCTGGTTGAGTGGAAGGTAAGGCCTTATGGTCTTAACTCTGACAGAATAAATAAAACATTATTATCGTTAATGTATTTCAAACATATAGGCCTAATATGTTGCAGATAACTTGGCATGAAAAAGTTGTGAATACCTACATAGATTTCACCTAAAATACCTCATAGACTATCTAGGAGACTGGACCATAAATACAGGGTGGGGCAGAAATACTTAGACGATTTAAATTTGCCACAAGTGTTTCCCTCTAGGTAGCGACACAATTCTTGCGTCATTTTGTAGACAAATTCATAGTCTTCAGTCGTCATGGAGCAGTGGTCATAGAGCATTCGCAGTGGAATGTTATTTTAAAAAAGAACGACTCTGCCACTCTAAAGCAACGTGAGTTCAGACGCCATTTCAGTATAGGGAGAAATGGAAAACTTCCGACATGTCAAACAATTCTCATTTGGGTTAGGGATTTCAAAAATACTGCATCGGCCAAAAGCAAAAAAAGCCTGGGACGCCCACAGATCATGCGAACATCGAGAGGGTACAAGATGCATTGTTGCGTAGTCCAAAGCGCTCTACCCGTCGGCATTCCGTATGTCTGGGCATTTCTAACATAAGTGTGAGATGAATGTGACATTTAGATCTGCATTTCCACCCATTTAAAATGCAGCTTGTACACGAGTTACGTCCTCTGGATTTGAATCAACGCTCAGAATTTTGTCACAGATTGTTGGAAATGATCAACGAACAACCAGTCTCCCTGCACAGCTTAATCATGTCGGACGAGGTGCACTTCCACCTCAATGACTATGTTAATAAGCATAACTGCAGGTACTGGGAACCGACAAACCCCAGAATGTTGCATGAATAATCACCTCTTCACAATCTTAAAGTTACCGTATGCTGTGACATTCGTTGGTATGGAATTCTTGGGCCATACTTATTTGAAAACGACAATGGACGTACCGTAACTGTGAACGCTGCTCGATATGTGTCCATGCTAAATGACTTCCTTCGACCAGAACTGCGTGCGTAGGAATCGTCTTAATGGTTTCTGGTTCCAGTAAGATTGAGAGACAGCCCATAGAGCGAGAGCATGGATGGAATACTTTCTGATTTTTTTCCAGGTAGGGTTATGTCTCATCGAAGAAATTTCACATGGCCCGCATGTTCTCCGGATCTATCTGCGTGTGATTTTTTTTGCATACTCTGCAACAGCTGAAGGAGTCCATTACAGCTTCAATACAGGATATTCCGCTGCGGATGCTATGCAGGGTTATGACTAGTGTTCGGCAACGTACAGAACTTGGCTTGAATGACAATGGCGGTCATCTGGCTGACCTCATCTTCAAGACAAACATTACAATACAGGCTTTTGAATGTGGTTTCTTATGGTGTTAAGTTAATAATAATGATTTCTGTAATATATTGTTTATTTTTCACATCAACATCGTCTAACTATTTCTGCCCCACCCTGTAGTTTCACATATACACTATTTAGATGGCCGTAAGTTTTTTAGAAATATTTGAATGCATATTATTTATACATTCCTAGGCACAGGCCTATAGATTAACTTTATCATTGCAGGTACTCCTGTCATCTCAAATTCTTTTAAAATTTGAAACTATGAAACAGTGATCCTTTCAGTTATACTACATCTATAAAAAAACTGAAAATATACGAAACAGTGCCTTTTCATATATACCAGGTGTATATGTATAAAACATGAAAGAGGAGAAAACATTACCAATACACGAGTATTTTTGAGAATGAAGTGCTGGGGAATTTTTTGGAGAAAAGAGAGACGAATAGAGAGATGAATGGAGAAAACTACACATCGGTGAGTTTCATGATATTTAAGGAAAAACAAATGTAATGAGAACAGTTAAGTCTCATAGATGGGGCAGACATATTACACGTTTGGGGAATGAAAGAGGGACACAGTATGGATTCCAGAATATTATCAACCGTGATTTGAGAGAATGATTGGAAAACATTAATTTAGGATCGAGATTATGGAGGACTTTTGTTCGTGCGGCCAAGGATCTCCAGGTTCCATAGTCACAATGAGCGAGTCAGTCAATAGCCTATATATTAGTTTTGTCACACCACTACCACTACTATCACCATCATCATAATATTAGTTATTTTATCCTATTTTAGCCCTTAACCGTCCTTATATTGCACCTCTATTCGTTATTATTTGGTGCCTTCCTTTTACTTCGATGTACTCCCAATACCTTCAAAACTTATTGGACACTATTCAATAATATAATGTTAGGCAGTCCTATTCTCATTCTTCGTATTAATGCAATTTTTTGGCATGGATAAACACTTTCTCTGTGTAGATGAGCCAGCCATCCAATCCTATTAGGTTTTTAATTACTTTAGCTATATCAATGTTATCAAATTATTCATATATTTTTTTAACCTTAATTACTTTAATATTCCCCATTTTCATCTGCTCATTATCATCTGTGATGGACACGTTATTTCCATATAATTGACCTACCTGCAGTTGGTTTTATAATCATTGTAAAGTTTTATTTTTAAGGGGGGTAGAATTTAAGTTGGTATATGTCTGATTTGCAATTATCGATAATTGTATATTTTAGGCTGAATTAGGAGGAAGGTAACATAAAATATTCCTATAGTATAGGTGATAGGATTATAAAGTTTATTAAGGCTCCAGTTAGTTTTAAAATCATTGTAAAGTTTTATTTGCTTAAGGTCGATAAAATCTTCGTTGGCTATTTCATTTACTTTGTAGGGTTTCCCTTGTTTTCTTTGTAGCACTCATTATTGGCACATACTAGTATGCTCATAGATCGCTCCTGACTTTAAATTTATTTTGTTTACTCCTATACTAATAATGACCTAATTATCATTTTGTTTTTAGGGAAGTAAGTTCAATTTACCATTGACAACGGCATGTAATAATTCAACGTACTTTCCTGGGAAAGAAAAGTAATTGACTTAATTAATAATGTAAAAAAAATACATAATTAAACTTTTATTGAGTAATACAATACAATTTTATTGTATCACACTAATTTCTTACTTTAATAATGCAAATTTATAGTGATTGAACAGTTGTTATTATGAGCATTAGCCACAAAATTTGGTTGATTTTAATTAGCGTGTTTCTCATTTATTTACATATATCCTTAAATATGCTGTATACTTTTCATATCTATTTTTTGACATTGCTGGTAATAGAAAATTAACCGCAGCATTCGCAGCTTAATATACATCTCAATCATATACTCGTATGTAATTAATATGCAAACTGATATTTAAAATGTCTGCCACTAATTCAGAGAACAATAAATAATTGCATTTGTTTTATCAACATTCCCTTACATAAATTGAAATCTTCAAACCAAGATATAAATTCACACGAAATATAAAATGAAACATAATTATTAGTATGGGAGTGAACAAAATTAATACGCAATTCGGGAAGTAAGTACACCCTTGGACAAAAAAAAAAGAGTCATCCGCAGATTCTATCAACCGATCGGGGAACTTCGTGAGCGCTCGCAGAAGCCGTATTCACATCACACGTTTTCAATAATTGTACTGGGTTCTTTGCTAGTTAACGTAGTGCACACTCAGGGAACATGAAAGAGAGAGCTTGGCTTAGTGTGTTTCCGTGATCGAGAGTTTACAGACATCATCTGCGTTCGTAACCTCACGGGTTCGATTCCCGTTCTACTTTTTTTTAGGTGAACGTTAGAATAGCATTTCGCCTGTAATATAGTTTCATATTTAATTTTATATTTGAGTTTTATGGCTTTAACGCACACGCAAAAACATAAATTAAAACCTTCTTCTAATAAATAAATGAGGAAAGGAAATAATATATTCTACAATGAAAACTTTAATAAAAACAAAATCAATATCGGGTGTATGAACCCTCAGCATCTATTACCGCCCTAAATCTACGGAGTATTGAGATTGCCTTGTGCCTATATCCTTGTGTGTGCGCTGAGCCATGGTAGAACTCGATATGATTATTACAAACAAACTTACTAGAGGCTGTTGCTTTTGCACAGACGTCTGCGCATCACAGTCTATTGGATGCAATACATTGAAATTACCTAGAAGAAACCCTGAATATGGTAAATATAATTGTTACAATAACGACATATTGATTTAATTCAAATGTCAAAATAAAATGTATTTAATTCATAAAACATTTTAATACAAATATCACGAAAAATACAGCATAATTGAGGACGCGAACCTGCGACCATCATTAACAGAAACAGTTACTGCATGCTTTACCGCTGAATTAACAGGACACGTCGGAATATCTTCAGTTCATGCCACTAACACAGTAGCTCAGGGACTGCACAATTATGACTAGTTTCCTAGTTTGAACCTAGCGCTGTGCCGAGTAGGACTTAGAAGAAATGTGCGTTCAAGAGACGATTCATTTTTTTCTCTAAGGGTGTACATTACTTTTCTCGAACTTATTTGGTAGACCTCGCTAAAGCTGGGGCTCACACACATCCTCGACTAGTAATGTAGGCCCTACTACTTACTTCCCTTGTTGCGTATAGCCTTTTAAATAACCGAGTCTATCTTCTCCCTCCTCACTTCGTGTATGACCAGCTATTAAGAACTTACAAGTAATGGATTTAACATTAGATAAAGATAGTATTGCCCACATATATACTCCAAAAGTGAATTTTTTTTGTTGGTTGCAGCAGTTGTCGGAGAACGGGTAGAAGACAACCTCAATGGTAAATCCTAGGCATTGATCGTGTCAACTGAGACGTGTGGAGAAGGGAAAATGTGATGGAGAATCAGTTTTATAATTGAAGACTGAGATCACAAACAAATGGTTGTCGTTTCAAGTTCCTCGTCTAATTTAAGAGAACCGCGACAAAGCTTCTAATTGGCATCTGTAACTGGACACTAAACAATGCCCCCTCCTCATTCAGACACTTCTCTAATTTTACTGTGCGGCTTTGTCTCTCCCTATAATGTGTGCACTTTCATCCTCTGCTCTGTACGGGAAATTTCCTCATTCTGTTTGCTTGTTTGTCTCCAGACTTATCTAAATTGCGACTTCGCTATCTGGTTTATTTTAGGTATAGCCGTAACAACAAACATAAATAACAGACCTTCATTAGGATATAAACACATAGGGTTATTAAACGAGTCTTGTTTACTCTAACTTAAGAATAGGAATCTAGGCATCTAATAATATGCATTGATAATATAATTTGGGTTTTGATGAATTTTAAATAGGTTATTAAGAAAGGAAATAGAGAGAGAGAGAGAGAGAGAGAGAGAGAGAGAGAGAGAGACGAAAACAGAGAAATAGAAGATAAAAAATAGAAATATACACTCATCAAAAGAGTTAAGCATATAACTAACTCACTAGCCCTATGGAACCCGTAGGTTCATGGCCGCGCGGACATAAGCTCTCCATACATCCCTATCCTGAGCTAATGTTTTCCAATCATCCCTGTATAATCTACTTCTCTCAAATCATTGATGTTATTCTCCCAACTCATTCCCGATCTACCAACTGGGCATTTTCCCTCTGGTTTTCCTACAAGAAGCTTCCCTGTACGTCTTTCATTCCCCATTCGTGCTACATGTCCTGCCCATCGCAGTCTACGAGACTTAACTATTCTTATATCTGGCTTCCTATATATTCTTCATTCACCTGTCCATCTATTTTTGGCCCAAAAAAAAATCCTGAGAACTTAATTCTAAAATACTCGTAATCATCTTTCCTCCCTTAAAGCAAGAGTCCATGTTTGGCATCCATATAATATAACTAGGAGAATAACAGTTTTATATAATAAGAGTCCCTGTAATCTGATTTTTATAGGAAACCAAATATAACAAGAAGAGTTAAAATTCTTAGACCGCGATGGGCAGGACATGAGGCATTAATGGGGAAATGAAAACAAGTTTTAATGAAGGTATGGAATTATTGTATAAAGCGCAAATTCTTCCAATTATAAGGATGCGAAATATGGTCTATTATTACACGCTTTATATTAGCTTGAGCTGTATCTGTCAATCTATGTAACGGAATCTTTCAAACGATTTTCACTCATATATAATTGTAGGATCCCAGCACTCCATAACACAACAACGAAGCCTATGACTTCTGCAAACTGCACTACAGCGCATAACTCGTTTTGGCCCGAAAACGAAAACAAGGAAGAGACATATGGTAAGGTTTACCTACCTTATATCAACACAACAACAGAGAAAATTGGACGAATATTAAAGAAATACAACATAGCAACAACCTACAAACCAACACAAAAAATCAGCAATATACTGCGCCCAGCCAAAGACACTAGAGATCCTTTAAGTCAAGCCGGTATATATCGTATCCCGTGCAGTTGTGGAGAGGTGTACATCGGTACAACAAAAAGAATGATCAACACAAGATTACAAGAACACATGAGACACTGCAGATTAAAACAAAATGAAAAATCGGCCGTAGCGGAACACTTGATGACAACCAACAACATATTATAAGATTCGAAGATACTCAGGTATTATCACAAACATCACATTACTACACCAGACTATACAGAGAAGCCATTGAAATATATAAACATAAGAATTCCTTCAACAAAAAAGAAGAAACCATGAAGATAAACAAAATTTGGATCCCAGCACTCCATAACACAACAACGAAGCCTATGACTTCTGCAAACTGCACTACAGCGCATAACTCGGTCCGCGCAGAAAAACCCCCCCCCTCCATCCGGGGTTTAGCTATAAACAGAGAGACAGTTTCCAACGACCAGCCAGTCTGCAGCCGACTGTTGAGGAGTTCACAGAGAGCACGCAGTATCTCCTGATGATGTCTACCGCAGCAGTAGACGAAACGTCGAGTATGAAGACAACCAGACCACGGCCTATAAGCCCGGAAGACGAACCAAATATGGATTTTCACTCACTTCGAAACATTGGATCGACTTGAAACTTTGTACACTAATAAAGGACCAGGGACAATACAATAATTTCATAATTGTTTTTATAAGATCCTGGCCATCATCAGGATATCAAATAAATAATAGTTTTAAAAAAACTAAAACAACACGCTTTATTAGAAAACCGAACTAAAAAAATGAAAAATAATTTTAATTTCCAACACGCTTGGGATAAATAATTTTACTATCAAAAGCGTGGGGTGCTCTTTGTCAATTAATATATTTGATAATAAACATATATTGGTAAAAGTAAAGTCTCTAAGAAAAAAATATAAAAATCATAAAAAGCACCCCACGCTTTTGATGGTAAAATTATTTATCCCAAGCGTGTTGGAAATTAAAATTATTTTTAATTTTTTAAGTTCGGGTTTCTAATAAAGCGTGTTGTTTTAGTTTTTAAAACTATTATTTATTTTTTATTTTTTTTTTATTTTAATATTTTACAGAATAAGATAAAAATGTAAATACCTTTAAATTCGATACTATTGTAGTATGAGCTAAAAGTAATACTCTTCTAAAAAGAAAAACCTCCCTGCCGGATTTGAACCAGCGACCTATGAATTACTGAAATTATATACCACTAGAGTTCACTGCTCTACCAACTAAGCTCTTAACGATTGACTAAAAAGTGGACAAGTCTGCAACCTATTATACCAGTTTTCATTTTTTTGATTTTCTGATGATTCTGGCCAGGATTTTAGAAACAAAATATGAAATTATTGTATTCTCACGGGTCCTCTACAAGTACACAAAGTTTCGAGTCGATCCAATGTTTCTAAGTGGGTGAAGATCGTGTTCAAAAATTCCGTTACGTAATACAAAGATATATGATTTTATTTTCTGATGATTCTGGCCACGATTTTAGAAAATAAATATGAAATTATTTTATTGTCACGGGTCTTTTACAAGTATACAAGGTTTCAAGTCGATCCAATGATTTTAAGTGAGTGAAAATCGCGTTAAAAGATTCAGTTACATAGATAGATAGATAGATAGATAGATAGAGGTCAAGCTAATATAAAGCGTGTAAAAAAGTGCCTGTGTATCTATGTAACGGAATCTTTCAACACGATTTTCACCCACTTATAAACATTGCAACGACTTGAAACTTTGTATCCTTGTAAAGACCAGTGACAATACAACAATTTCATTAATGTTTTCTAAAATCCTGGCCAGAATCATCAGAAAAAAGATATATAAAAAATTGGTATAATAGGTAGCGGACTTATCAACTTTTAGTCAATCGTTATCGTTTGCAGAGCGGTGGACTGTAGTGGTATATAATTTCAGTAATCAATAGGTCTCTGGCTCAAATCCGGCCCGGAGAATTTTTTTAGAAGAGTATTACTTTTAGCTCATATTACAATAGTATCGAAGTTAAATATATTTACATTTGTACCTTATTCTGTAAAATATTAAAACTAAAAAATAAGTAATAGTTTAAAAAAACTAAAACAACACGCTTTATTAGAAAACCGAACTAAAAAATGAGAAATAATTTTAATTTCCAACACCCTTGGGATAAAATTAAAGTGGTTAACAAAAAAATCATCTCCAACACATCTAGAATAAAACTAGAGTTATCTACAAAAAAAATAATTTTACCATCAAAAGCGTAGGGTGCTTTTTATGGTTTTTACATTTTCTTCTTAGAGACTTTAATTTTACAATATCTGTTTATTATCAAATATATTAATTGATATAGAGCACCCCACGCTTTTGATGGTAAAATTATTTTCTTTTTGTTGATAAATAGTTTTATTCTAGATGTGTTGGTCATGATTTTTTTGTTGACCACTTTAATTTTATTTCAAGCGTGTTGGAAATTAAAATTATATTTTCATTTTTTAATTCGGTTTTCTAATAAAGCGTGTTGTTTTATGTTTTTAAAAATATTATTCATTTTAATAGAAGAAACAAGTTTGCGAGTATTTCAGAATGAAGTAGAGAGACGTAGACACGTGAACGAGTAAACTGTATAACGGTGAGTTACATGATCATTATGGGAAGTTTAATTTAGGTATGCCTTATCCGCTCTTAGAGTGATCCTAACATAAACAAACGCCAGTTGTATCCTTCCGCCATTCGCGCCACAATTACTGTCACATTGATAGGAATCACGTGTGAAGTATATACGACATGTGATCGTTGGGTGGAGTACATTTCTGGAAATCTGGTTAGATTTATCACTGAACTTTTTAAATCCATTTAAAATAGGTCTAACTGTTATTTGACCACTAGTCAAAGGTTTACCAGAGTTGTGTTTTAAAAATTTAGATGGCGATACAGCACCAGATGACTCGACATCTTCAGCCACATTGTTTCATCTTAATCGACCGAAGAATGGCTCAAATGCACCATCCATATCGCCCATTTGCGAGAAGAGTGACATAACTAAAAAATTGCCGATTTTGAGTTTTTGGCACTAAATGAAAGACAAAACCCAGTCTACTCGTATATTCAGGAAGAACGTCATAAGCGATTGTGTAAAAATGAGTTGGTGTAATAATTTGATAATTATGACAAATAGAGGCAAATTTCTATTGGCTTCGAACATTTAAATGCATCTCCTGAAAAATTATGTTATTTGAGTTATGCCACTCTTCTCGCAAATGAGCGATTATGTAATAAACTATTTTAAGTTGTAATTATTGATGAGGCACATTTAAAGAATATTTTTTATGTTTTGAATATTAATATATCAAAAAGATGTTAGCAGTAGAAATGGATTTTTGGAGGCAATCAACATGAATTTCAAGAAGGGATAAGGTCAGAAACAGAACAATAAGGGAAATTAGGCAAGTTGAAAAAAGAAAACATATTAGGAAAAACAGAAAAAAAAACGTTTGAAATTGTATGGACACCTCAAGAATGGAAGAAGAGAGAATACCAAAGAAGATCCTTAAAAGGAAAGCTAATGGAAGAACTTGAAGAGGCAGGCCTAGAGAACGATGGATGGATGGAGTAAAGATAAGTATGGAAGCTAGAGATTTGAGGGAAGAAGATGGTTTTAGACAGGAACCTCTGGCGACAAATCACTTTGGGTTGAAGGAGGAACACTGTATTGTGGAATATTCCTAAAAAACTATTTTAATTCACGAAGAAAAACAAGTACCATTAAGCGGAAATATTTTAAATTAAAGGTAAATATTAATTAAATAAAAATAAAACTACGTTTTATTTTTAATTAATAAATATGGATTTTCATCAAGTAAACACCAACTCAATTGATTAAAGGTAAATATTTTCTCACCTACTTATTGCTTGTACATCATACATCGGTGCCCATAACTAACGAAAGACGAACAGGTCATGCGGTTTTGTTATAATGAGGATCACTTTAAGAGCGGATAGCCTTTATGGCCTAGGATCGACTCAGCTCCTGACTGAAATGAGTACCAGACGGTAAAGCGGGCCGCCACGCAGTGCTGATAACACGGCTGGCACCAACGTCTTACCACCCCAAGGGCTTTCTAAGATCTGTAGTGGCACCATTCTACTAATGAAATAACAGTAAAGTATAGTAAATATCGACGAGGAAGACATGTGGCACGATCGAGGAATGAGAAAAGAAGCATCAAAGATTTTTATGGGGAAGCCAGAAGAAAAGCGTCCAATAGATAGGACTAGAATGAGATGGGAGAATATTATTAACCGTGATTTGAGGAATGTACATTATGCAGGGGATGACTGGATAGGGAGTGTGAAGAGCTTATGTACGCGCAGCTATGAATCTCCGCATTTGATAACACCAGTGAGCTAGTCTCTAGCTTTATGTGCTGGCGATCTAATACTGAGCAACTGAGAACATAAGTTATGCTAATACCAAGATTCAAACTCAGTAGCTCACGTACAAATTCCAACGCTATATAAACTGATCAACTATAATTTTATTTAAGTACTAGCTAATACCTGGCGTGTTTAACTACGCCTAAATAAATTAAATATGTGTTTAGTTGAATAAGTGAAAAGAAAATTAAGAGTTAAAGTGTATGGTATACAGACTATGGTATACACTGCGACGAATCGAACATGGCGATTACTAGAGTAAATTTTTAGTTTCGGATTCCAAATAAACCCCCCGTTCTAATGGTTGTATTTCGCTAATTTTTTTAAATAATACCTACCTCGGTTTATTTTGATAGCATACACTGAAGTTCCTTTGGGAAACATTGAAAATGGCGATAGCTAGAATGCTTTTTAAACTTTCGTTTCAGGTGAACTCCTACACCTTATTGTTTTAGAACACAACAGATAACTGCAAAATACTCGCCGTACCTGTAGGTATATGTTTTTGCTTGCAAAACTCGAGAAGTAGTGGGTCAATTGACTTGAAATTTTGTTCATGCAGGTTTAATAATAATAATAATAATAATAATAATAATAATAATAATAATAATAATAAAAATAAAGTATTATTATTATTATTATTATTATTATTATTATTATTATTATTATTATTATTATTATTATTATTAAACCTGCATGAACAAAATTTCAAGTCAATTGACCTACTACTTCTCGAGTATTGCAAGCAAAAACATATACCTATGGCAGGCTAAATTTTTATATAGCCTAAAGATGTATATACTAAATAAAGTTTTATACGATTTTCATAAACATTTGTATATAAAATTCGTAACAGCTGTTTCAGTATATTATTTTCGTCAGACGAATGTCATAAATACATTTTTATTTTGTATTTATAATATTCGTCTGAAGAAGATACAGTATATTAAAACAGCTGTTAATTAACCCACTGGCACTATCGAACCCCTAAGTTCATGGCGGCGCGGCCATAAGTTCTCCATACATCCCTATCCTGAGCTAGTGTTTTCCAATCATTCCCTGTCTACTTCCCTCAAATCATGATTAATGTTATTCTCCCACCTCATTCTTGTCTACCAACTGAGCGCTTTCCTTTTGGTTTTCCTACAAGAAGCTTCCATGCACATCTTCCATTCCCCATGCGTGCCACACGTCCTGCCCATCGCAGTCTACGAGACTTTACTGTTCTCATTATATCTGGCTTCCTATAAAGACCATGTAGTTCATTGTTATGTATTCTTCTCCATTCACCTGTCTGTTCATCTCTCTTTGCTCCAAAAATTTTCCTAAGAACTTTATTCTCAAATACTCGTAATCTCCTTTCCTCCCTTAAAGTAAGAGTCCATGTTTCGCATCCATATAATATAACTGGTAGAATAACAACTGAAACAGCTGTTACAAAATTAAATAAATATTAATGAAAATCATATAAAACTTTGACAGTTTTATTTATTTAATACATATTTTAATGAAGTAAACACAAAATCTAATGTAGCAACACCGATAAAAGCTAAAAAAAGAGAAAGGACATGAGATCAGAATAGATTGTGTTATAACGATTAAAACGATGTTTGATATAAATCCAGGAGGGGGAAGATACAGAGGAAGATCGAGATTGAAGTGTTTGGACTATCTGCAAGAAGATCTGCGAAGGATAGGAGTTAGAAGATGGAGAAATAAGGCAGAAAATAGAGAAGAAAGGGCTGTCATCTTTAAAGAGGCACTAGCTAAACTATAAGGGCTGCATGCCAGTAGAAGAAGAAGAAGAAGAAGAGGAAGAAGAAGAAGAAACACAAAATAAATTGGTTATATAAAGATGTGTTTTAAAGATGGCATCCTCAGTTTTATACGTTTTATCTTTAAAATAACCATTTGTATTCTACTAACATACATCTTTAAAATATAAATTTTCCTTGTAATACAGGGTTAAATAAAAAAAATGACAGCTGTCAGTCAGATTACGCTACTCTATTATCAAGGGACTCTCGCATGAGAATTTCGCCATCTGTTGGCAGATTTAGAAGCTCCGGCATCGTTTGGAGATGTTTGTTACTCTTGATACGAAGAAAAACGTACCACAATATCTTGCTGGAGAATTAAATATGGTGTACCAGAGGCCGTATTTTATAAATTTTCTGCATGAAAATGAGATTTTTTCACATCATGAATTTAGAACACTTTCATACGCATAGTCTTTGTATTTGCATGCTTCCTTTATTCATATTTCATTTATGTATAGAACGTATTCCTCTCACATTTTTTGGTGAACAACACAAATTCCAGAAGAATTTGCTATATTGCCAATGTTATTCCCGTTCTGCAGAGGAGAGGCTGGGATCCAGAGGTGGCTATTAACCCATAATTAATTAATCATCATCATCATCAACAATCGCGGATTAAGCCAATGTGGCTTATTTCGGTCTCATAGATTCTCAGTCAAAAAGTTGAATCACCTCATTTCAGCTGCTTCTATGATCTTCTCTTCTCTTTTAGTTAAAACCCAAAAATTCACTAACACACAATAGTAAGGGAACTGCCACTGCTTTACAAAACTTTAGTTTTGTTTCCATTCTTGTGTTTTTAAATATTCTTTTAATTGTGCCCATATATAATTAAATTTATTAAGTTTGTCAAACAGATCTTCATTTTTAAAATAGGAGATTTAATAACCCATGTATTTAAAATGATTCACTTGTTCAATGGGTTTCTCCAGAATTATTTTAGCTCTCACGGTATCTGATCCATTAAAAGCTAAAATTTTCGTTTTACGTATTGATATTTTCAAATTATAATTCTATATAATGTTATTTAATTGAAAGAGTGATTTCTGTAGACCATCGTCTGAGCTAGATATTAGAACTTGTCCGTCTGCAAAAAGTAAAGTATATAAGGTCTTATTTCTTATTTTGAAATGTGAGTCCAAATGTATCTGCCAATTATATATGATATCGTCAATATAAATATTAAAAAGGGAGGATGAAAGCGTATATCCCTGTCTTACACTTCTATTTAGTGCAATTTTATGAATGAGACCCCGATATTCAGTACCTCTCAACTATATTTCTCGGTTGAGTGTCTTAAAGCAAATCTCCGAAATTAGGGAAAAAAGTATATATATATATATGTATTTGTGCTACAAAAAAAAAGAAGAAAAGGGGAATTTTGATACAAAAAATACATCGGTTATCATGTATTATTCAGTATATCCATCCACCATAGTAATTCTACCCGAAGGCAAGTCCTTCACTGCAATCATATCATTTTCATGCTATGCTTTGCAGCTTTACTAGGGAATTGTGTAGGTGTGGTAGCTTCCCGTTGCTTTCCACACCGGTGAAGGATGATGATGATGATAATGATAAGGATGATGGTGGCCATATGATTTCGGGGACCGTTTGGGTCTTAAAAGTTTTCCTGACATTTGTCTTACAGGTGAGGAAAAACCCCGATAAAAACCTCACCCAGAAAAACTGCCCCGACCGGGGATCGAACCCGGGCCCGCTGCATGACAAGGCAGCACGCTACCTCGAGACCACAGCGGTGGACATTCAGTATATAAACTATTATAATATTTTTTTTTATTATTGATTTCGTACATCTCAATGATGGATAAATCATATTTGAAGAGAAAAATTATAATATTGTTGTTAATTCAATGGTTTATAATTATACATTCTTCTTGGAATGAACAGCGCATACCAAGAAGAATGTATAATTATAAACCAAAAGGGAGAAGAACGTTGGGAAGACCATTGAAGAGATGGAAGGACCAATTCGACCTATAATGAAATCGGAACAGGCCATTGGGCCTAATCCTTGTTGTTGATTATGATGAATTCAATGCCCTAGATTGTTATTTCGACGGTTCTTTCCTGGCATTACAATGCATTGGTGTAATTGTAATCCACTTCGGTGGTTGAGGCGCCTGGAAGGTGGAGTTACGCTGCCCCGATGATATAATGATAGTGGTGCGCCAGGAGAGCCCTTAATTCTAAATTTAATCTAAGGCGAATATGAATAATGATTATTATTGTTATTGTTATTATTATTATTATTATTATTATTATTATTATTATTATTATTATTATTATTATTATTATTATTATTATGGCCATATGACGTTCGGAGGTCAGTTTGGTCTTAACGTTTCCTGACATTTGTCTTATAGGTGAGGAAAAACGTCACCCAGGTAACTTGTCCCGACCGAGGATCGAACCCAGTGAGAAGGCAGCACGCGATCTCGATATCACAGCGGTAAAATTATAAAATTACATACCTTGTATGCAGTCTCCTCAACTATTAAAATAATTGAAACAATGTAGGCCTTTCGGAACCAATCAGTAACTGGGTAGCAGTGAACAACCTCATGCTGTTGACGGCACTGGTCTCAAAAGGTCTACATTGTTTTAATTATTTTAACAGTTGAGACTGGATACAAGGTACACAATTTTATAATTTTACATTGCAATTTTTTATACAGTATGACAAATACCTTAACTAAATTTTACCATGGAATTTATTAGTATTGTTCAATGACATCTAAACATCAAAAAATGGTAACAATAAATCGTGGTGTCAGACAAGGGTGTCCTTTATCACCTTCTCCTTTAATTTATGTATAGATGAAGTTATGTTAAAGTGGCAGATTAATTTGCATAAACATTTTAAAATAAATAATAAACTGTTGGATACAATATTATTTGCTGATGATCAAGAAGTGATTTCCAGTTCAGAAGATGATCTACAAAGAGTTATTTTTAATTTGGAAAAATTAAGTGCCAATTACAATTTAAAAATTTCAAAGAATAAAACTAAAATTTTAGCATTTAAAGGACATGATACCTTAAGAGAAAAAACAGTAATTGATAATACAATTTTAGAGCAGGTGAACAGTTTTAAATATCTACGTTTCAATTTATCATATGTTAAAAATGAAGATATTAATGACAAAATAAATAAATTTAATCTAATGTGTGGCACTATTAAAAGAACCCTTACAAACACATGAAAAGAAACAAAAATTAAATTTTATTAAGTAATGGCTGTTCCTATATATATATATATATATATATTTCTTTTTTTCCAAATGCCCCAGGTTTGTCTTTCGGCGTTCCTGGTTTCTCTCCTGGCATGGCGTACTTGTAACCCACTTGTGAGATTGGGGCGCCTGGAACGCGGGGTTACATTGCCCCGATGATATGATGGGTGATGATGATGATAATGGTGAGGAGAATCTTTAATCCTAAGCTTAACCTAAGATGAATATGAATGATGATTGCGATGGCCATATGATTTCGGGGACCGTTTGGGCCTTAACGTTTTCCTGACATTTGTCTTACTGGTGATGAAAAACCCCGATAAAAACCTCACCCAGAAAAACTGTCCCAACCGGGGATCGAACCCGGGCCCGCTGCGTGAGAAGTCAGCACGCTACCCCGAGACCACAGCGGTGGACTTTTTAAGTAATATAGCAGGATATACTCTGCTGGACATGAAAAGAAATGAAGATATAAGAAAGGAACTAAATATTTTCAAACTTACAGACCGAATAATTAAATATAGGAACAACTGGAAAGAACACATTGATAGAATGCCGTAAGGAAGATTTCCAATATTATTGCTAAATTATAAACCGCACGGAAGGAGAAATGTTGGTCGCCCACACAGAAGACGGTCTGAACAATTTTAACAATTCTAGCTTTCATGAAACCGGAACGAGCCAACAGGCTTAATCCCTGGATGACGTTCAATGATGAGGGCATTTGAGGAGCTTTTTGTCAAAACTGAACATACCACATTTTTCACGAGAAGGTAAAAATCCATATATCCTAATTTGATATTTGCATTGTTTAGTGTAAAAGTTAATATTCACATACCGATTTCAATGGATATTTTCACATTAAAGGCGAACAAATTTTGTTAAAAATATGAATGGTATCTGAGAGATATAAAATAATGAATCAATAACTATTTTTTTATTTTGGTCACGTTTAGTAAAAAAAAAATCAAACGCCATAGCCAAGTGGTTAAGGGAAGAAGCCTTAGCGCAGAGCTACGAGCCCCCATGGGGAAGAAATGTTCTCATGGAATTTCGGCCAGTGTGGGCCCGGTGCCCACCCAGCATCGTGAGGCATTTGTGTAGCTAAAATAAGTAGCGATTCCAGATTGAGAAGACCAGCTATAACGGTTGGGGGACCCGACATGCTGACCACATGTTGCCCCTATACTGTGATTAACATGCTTGTGAGTGAGGCCAGTAGCCCGCTGGAAGTCCAAGGTCCTTCTAGATCTGTCGCGCTTGGAGCATTAGTTAAAAAAAACTTAAATTTCATTGTGTATTTTATCAATAAGGAGTAATATTCTCTTTACTCCTCTGAAAAAAAAATAAGGCCACATCAGCGTATTCTGTTTTCTTCCAACTCTTTCCTAAATCTCGTCTCAGTTCTGACTGTAATACACCATGTGATTCTTGGTCTGCATATTGTTCCGATTCATCCTATAGAATTCCAATCAATAGCTAATTTAACGATATTCCCATCTAACAGTAATATATTAGCACTTGCAGTCGATATTCCAAAAACAGTTCCATCATAATTGAAAATGCCTTGTAATGGTAAGATTATACTCTATTACTTCTGCTTCTTCTCGAGTTATTTTACCCACTTTCCATAAGAATTCTGACATTTTCAGTAAACAATTCATGTACAGTATTTAATGGCAAAAATCAACATAACATCAGTCCGGAGTGATTTATTTCTTGTTTCTTTGATGTGTGGAATTTAGAAGTGCAAATTATGTATTTCGTTGTAACTAAAAAAATCGGATTCTTCGTGTATAAAGAGATCTAATTCGGTTAGAAATTTCTCTTTACTTCCAGCCCCAGTATCTCAGTGTTACTCAATTGCCGGATAGCGAGATTTACATCTTTGCCGTGATCTTCCTATGGATCTATTGCCAGTTGGAATATTATCTCGAATAACTAAAGACAGTCTATTATAACTCTTTGTTGAGGCATGACTATTTGTTTCGGGGCTTGTTTCAGAAAACGTAAGTATATTTATGAATTCGTAGGCTACATTATTTTCCGTTCTAAGGTATTTATTCCTCCAAATTACATCTTCATTGATCCCGCAATTTTTGCTGCTTGTTCCTTTGTTTCATTATTTCTGATTTTAAAGTGCCATTGCTTATAAGTTCTGGCCCAAATATATAAAAGTCATAGACTGATCCGTAATTTATTCTTCAATTTCTAATTTAAATCGTGGTTATTTCGATACCACTAAAGATTTTGATTTTTTAATTAAAATTTACGTCATTCATTCATAAATTCACATAGCAGGTATTGTAGATTATCCCCAGAGTTACTAATTAATACCATGTTATCTGCATAACATAGAGTGTTGATTTCCTCATTATCCATTTTATATTCTTTATATCTAAAAAAAAAAAAGGGAAGTTACCGTGTGTTTAGCATAGGGAACTGGGTTGCCATTTTAACAGTATTTTCTTGAGAGAAATCTATATATAAAACTGAAGATTACAACACAACAGGTACACAGTTGAAGTTGTGGCCATCCAAGCCACCCCCTCTTAAAGAAAAAACAGTTACCACTTTTCACTGAGCTCGTGCAGATCTGTACTATCTGTGTGAAAGTGTCGACTCTCATATTTACTATAAAACTAGTTTGCATGTAGTAAAAGAAAAACTATGTTTTTTAAATGTATAGAAAATAGATCTGGAGAAAGTACTGTTAAACTTGCCCCTCCACCCCTCCCTAAACAAACAAATACCGTTATTATGAGTTTGGCAACATCTACCCTCTATACGTAGGGGGACACTGGCATAGCCCATAAGGTCTGTAGTAACATTCTGGGTTGAATTAGAGTGTAGGCCTACTGATTTTTGCCAGAAAAGTGACAATATTAATCCTGTAGAGAGCAAGAAAAGTCTTAAACGCTACAAGTAAAACTAACTCATTGGCCCTATCGAATTCATAGGTTCAAGGCCGCGCGGACATAAACTTTTCATACATCCCTATCCTGGCCTAATGTTTTCCAATCACCCCTGTATAAATAACTTCTCTCAAATAATGGTTAATATTATTCTCCCACCTCATTCTTTGTCTATCAACTCGAAATTTGTCCTCTGATATTCCTACAAGAAGCTTCTATCGCTCTCTTTCATTCCCCATTCGTGCCACATGTCCTCCCATCGTAATCTACGAGACTTAACTTATTATTATATCTGGTTTCCTATAAAGATCATGTGGCTCACTGTTATGAAGTCTTCTCCATTCGTCTGTCTGTTCATCTCTCTTTGCTACAAACATTTTCCGAAGAACTTTATTCTCAAATATTGAACATTTGGCAATGATTCCCTGAAGTGGTCTCCACCGGGGAACAGAATGGAGGACTATTTTACCTCCGGAACATTTTATCCCAGTGGAACTCACGTCCGCGTTTCTTGACGGTTGTATTTTTACGGTGAAAGATCGTTATTCTTTCGATAAAGGTACTTTTTGTTAGGCTTATCACCTTCGACCTGTCCGACATGGGTAACCCTTTCGGCAGCGATGCTACCGTCGGCATTACTCCCGGGGTCATTTAAGCATTTGTTTAAACATTGTATAACCGTAACAGTAGTTTTCTATATCTCATCATTTTTCTTTTGTTTTTTATATAGGCCCCTACATTAGACAGGGTCGGTATATCAACAATTTAATATATCATGCTAGAATACATTTTATTATTAGTTTTGGTCTTAATCTTAACTATCATTCACAGGTAGTATTATAGATCGTAATATAATAGATATTATCTTATTGATCAATTCTTAATTTAATATTTAATATTAGAGTTAATTATGATTGTTATATTCTGATGTAATATACTCGTATGGTGAGTGGAAGATAAAGGCCACATGGCCTTAACTCCACCAGGCTAAATAAATAAATAAAATAAATAAGCACGTAAGCCACTCCATCACAAGGTAAATATACCTACATGTAAATAAATAAACTGATTTATGGCGACATAGAAAACAATAACATTCTATGTGCTGTTTGATAGCCTATGCAGTGTTACTTTGTATTTATAATATTCATGTGTTAGGTATCTAAAATAGAGTGGAAGTAACTATTTTATTTAATGAGTTGCAACTTTTTTTTAATTAGACTTTTTTCAAATAAACCAAGGAGTACGACAAGGGTGTTCACTCTCACCTATATTATTTAATATTTATATGGACGATATCCTAAAAGAATGGAAGAAGGTTTTAACTAGTGAAGGAATATTAATTGATAATAAAGATGAAATAAATGCTTTATTATTCGCTGACGATGTTGTACTTTTAGCAGAATCTGAAAATGAGCTCCAAATGTTAGCATATAAATTTTAATTAATAGCCAATAGATATAATTGTAAAATATCAATAAATAAGTCAAAAGTAATGGCATTTATTGGTAAATATGGAATTAGATAAAAAATTGTATTGGATAACAAAATAATAGAACAAGTATCACATTTCCAATATTTAGGATGTGATATAACTTATAGAGAAAATAAAGATATAGAAAATAAAGTAAATGAATTTCAGGCTATTTGTGGAACCATAAAAAGAAGCTTAGGTTGGAAAACAAGGAAAGATACGAAACTTAAATTATATAAAACAATGGATGTTCCTTTGTTGTTGTATGGAAGTGAAAATTGGATAATGAAATCAAGGGATAAAAGCAGGATACAGACTGCGGAAATGCTGTTTTTACGTAATGTGAAAGGATGCACAAGAGCGGATAGAATAAGGAATGAAACTATACGAGAAGAATTAAATATATATAAAATTGAAGATAAAATCAGCGAAAATAATAAGAAATGGACAGAACACTTAATGAGAATGAACAACGAAAGAATACCAAAAAGAACTTTCCTGTATAATCCCAGAGGAACAAGAGATGTTGGCCGACCACGTAGAAGATGGACTCCACTTTTAACTTCGCCGGAACAGGCTGCATAGCCTAAACCTTGTAGTAGAAGAAGAAGGAGGAGTTGCAACTTGCATACATATTTGTATACCGGTGTTCTTTAAATGCATAAGAATTTAACACAACATCAACGGTTCATTAAAATGAGCCTTAAGGGAGTAATCAAACAAACGGAAGTTAAAGGCGAGGGGAATTCAGTTTATGAAAATAAAATTCTGAAGAATGTTAAAAGAATGTACGAACTTCTGTTTATTAATTTTTTATACCAGCGACCTCCTCCAATTCAACATAGAGATGAATTTTTGTTAACAGAGTTATATCTAATAAACTCAAGATGAGAGATGAGTAAGTTTCACCCTGTTTTTTATATTAAGGAACAGGAAGTTCAGAACTGCTGTAGGGAATAACAGCCCAAATTTTGACGACGAATAATTAAAACATTTTGTCTGTTCATTCTTACCTCTTAGAATTGTTTTTGTCGAACATGTTTCAGAGCTTCTTAGCCCCATCGTCAGCGATTACAGAGTCTGTAATCACTGACGATGGGGCTAAGCAGCTCTGAAACATATGTTCGACAAAAACTCTAAGAGTATGAATGAACAGACAAAATGTTTTAATTATTAAACAAACCTCTTAACGTTACTTCCTATTGTAGTTTAAAATATTACATCTATTTTCCTCTAAAAAATAAAATTTTAATACTATTTCAATTATTGTCTTTACCCAAGGCCCAGATTTTTGCGACAAGTCGTCATTTAGGTGAGGCTCCCTACACATTTCTAACTAGTTAATTATTTAATTAGCTAATTATCCAACTAAATTACTGAGTCACTCGCAATATCGAACTCGGTAGTTAATGGCCGAACTGCCATGAACTCTCCATACATACCTATAATCAGCTAAATTTTCCAATCATTCTCTGTGTATTTCGCTTCCCTTAAATCATGGTTAATGTTATTCCCCCATCTCATTCATAGTTTATCATAAGTAATGCCACGAGTGATTTCCAAATTATCGATAATTTGGAAATCAAGAGTGGAATTTGTTAGGACTGTTTAACGAATAAAATTAAGCTGTTTACTCATAAATCATTATTTAACTATAGTTATTTTAAAATATTTATATATTTAATGTAAACGGCGATGTTTGAAAACAAATGAGAAACGATTGGTACGCTTCATTTGCTTCTTTAGTTCACTACAACCAGATCATAATATTATTTATTGCCAAAGGATCACAATGTTGTAAGAATGCACCCTAGTGGAGAAATTTATAACCAACGTTATAGGTATTAATTAATTTGATGTCCTATGATGTAAATATATCAATTATATTTTTCTGCAACGTCATTTCCTGGAAAATAATTCGCTTAAGAAAATACAAAGTGTTTTTTTGTTGTTGTACAATCAATTGTTACAAATGTTTTTATATTAACTGTCGCATTCGCTTTCTGCTGACATTCATGCACTATATATACAATTTGGTAGCCGTATTTCTTGGAGGGCCAGTCACTGCAAAATAATACTATGACCTAATCACAATGTTAAAAAGGAGGTGCTTTTTTTATTATGATAAACTTCAGTTGGTAAATTCTAGGCGAAACACGACTGTGATTGGTTGTAAATAAAAAATCATTGAAATGTGATTAGTCATCGAACTTGCACATAAATCCTGATTATATAAGTGCACATTTATTAGGCATTTCTGTCAATTTAAACTGTTTTTTTTAGACTAGTTATTTATGCATCTTTATTACGTATACCATTTTCACGACCATTGTTCATTGGTTTTGTCTTTTTCATTATTTTCCATTGAATACGTTATATATTTATTTTGCCGGAGCTATAAATTAACACTAACACAATAGTGCCACAGGCCTAGACTGCGATGGGCATGAAAATGAAATAGGGGCATGGAAACTCATTGAAGGAAAAGCATCCAGGAGGTAGGAGAAGAATGAGGTGGAAGAATGACATTAACCATAACTTGAGGTAGGTATACACAGGATGATTGGAGAACAATTATTCAGAATAGCAAGAGAGGTTATGACCGTGCGGCCATGAACCAACCGATTCGGTAGTGTTAGTCAGTTAGTTAATAATTTGTGTCACGTAACTGGAAGTTGTTTCTTCGGAATAAGAACAGGCCAATGAAGATTTGTTGTATAATGTAAATTTATCTCAATTATGTTTTAAAACAGAAAAACAGTGACTATTTAACTCATGCCCCAAATGGGATTCAATGATTTTTTAATTACAACCAATCACAGTCGTGTTTCACCTCGAATTTATCAAACAAGTTTATCATATTAAAGAAAGCACCTCCTTTTTTAACAATCTGAATAGGTCATAGCATTATTTTGTAGTGCCTGACTGCCCAAGAAATACGGCTACCAGATTGTATATATAGTGCACTAATGTCATCTGATGGTGCTTGCAGGAGATAATATAAAAACATATGTAGCAATTGATTATATCTAAAAAAAATGAAACCACTGTTTGCATTTTCTTAAACGAATTATTTCCCAGGAAATAACGTTACAGAAAAATACAATTGACAAATTTACATCATAGGACATCAGAAATTAATTAATACCTATAATGTTGGTTATAAATTTCTCCACTAGGGTGCATTCCTACAATATTGCGATCATTTGGCAATAAATAATATGATGTGGTTGCAGTGATGAACAAGCGTAACAATCGTTTCTCATTTGTTTTCAAACATCGTTTCTCATTTGTTTTCAAACATCGCCGTTTACATTAAATATATAAATATTTTAAAATACCTATATTTAAATAATGATTTGTGAGTAAACAGCTTAATTGTATTCGTTTAATAGTCCTAACAAATGCCACTCTTGATTTCAAAATTCTCTAGGTTACTCGTGACATTACTTATGAAAATGTTAGACTAACAGAATTTGAATGCATTTGGTAGCGCATTTTCTTTATACAATGGTATCCACCACTAAACATTTTCTACAATAGTTATTAGTAATTTAGACACTAAATTCCAATTACAGATGAAATTAGAACGTTACATAAAGGTAAAATATAAGCAAAGAGAGAGATAAATAAAGACTTAAATAGAACCTTCCCTTAACTATTGATATAATACTATACGATTACAATGACTGTACACTTACATCTTTTCTGACGGTTATTAGCAAAAAAAATATTTTGTCATAAATCTGTAGATTAATATTTTTTATTCATTGCCATCAGTTTGTCATTTCGACATTTCTGGTATTCTCTCCTGACATTGGCGTATTGTAACCCATGTCTAAGGTTGGGGCGCGTGGAGGGCGGAGTTACGCTGTACCAATGATATGACGGGTGATGATGATGGTAATGAAGGCCTTAATTTTAAACCGAATGTATTGAAGTGAAAATAATGATGATTATGATGGCCAGATAAAGTTCGGGTACCGCTTGGGCCTTAAAGTTTCGTGACGTGTCTTAGTTGAGGAAAAACTCTGGAAAAAGACCTCATCCAGGAAACTTGTTCCGACCGGGGATCGAACTCCGGCCTGCTGCGTGCGAAGGCAGCATGCTACTACGAGACCACAGCGGTGGACGCGTATTAATAATACAAATGCATATTTTTTGTAATTTTCTTCAGACCAAACGCTTCGATTTACTTTTAACTCTATTAGGGAGTTTCAACGAGTATCGCGGTATATAAAGAGTGATTATATATAATTTTTCAGCAATACGATATGCCGTGCCATTGGGACTATAGTGTTCGGAATTAATTTAATCTGTATTTCAACGTTAAGTGGATTGGTCAAAATGGCCCCATATTCTAATCTACTCGCTCACCTGATGCTATACCTATAGATTTATTTATTTGTTTATGTACAGATTTTCAATGTTTACACATATTTCTGTGCTTAAAGTTTTATTTTCCTTCTCCACTCGTCCCTATCCATCAACTCCACGACCTCCACTCCTCCTGTTCTGATTCCAGTTCTTATTACTTGTATCCATGTGTTTCGGTATCTTCCTTTCTTTCTTCTTCCTGGAGGTCACCATTCAAATATTATTCTTCGTAACCTTTCTTCTTGAATTCGTCGTACATGCCAGTACCAATTTAACTGTTCATATTTTATACACTTATAGATTATTTCTTATATATTTCTTTATATGGAATTATAGGAAGTAAACAAATGTTACAGTGTTCAATATTCAAGAACTGTAGCGAAGGATCAGAAATGCAGTTTAGAGACACGATAAGGAATGCACAAATAAGAATTGTTTAAATATTGTGAATTTAGAATTGATTAATAATTTGTATACAAACTATAAACTTATGTAAGGTTTAACGCGGAGAGATAGACTTCCTACGAGCTACTAGAGCACATATTGACTGATTAACTATCTCACTGGAACTATCAAACTTGGAAAATCACAGTATGTGTTGGCATACACTCTTCTTACATCTCTAACCTGAGAAAATATTTTTCACTCATCTTATATATAAAATTTAATGTTTGTTTGTATGTTTGTTCGTATTCTATGCGCGGCATACAGTTGATCCGATTTTGATGGTTTTTTTTTTTTGCAAAATGTTCAGAAGATTCCCGGGATGAATATAGGCTAAAAGAGAGTTGTGATATTCAACCCCTTCACCCCTAAATATCACCATTTGAAGTGAAAAACGTGAAATAAAGTCCGTATTTTGACGCTTAAATGGCTTACGCTGCCTAAACCGTAACACATACACCAAATTAATGTACACAGAATTGGATATCTCAAAACATTCTACAAAAAAATGTCCGCGACAGCATGCGTTTATCTTCTACGGATAACTCACAATAACCATTTTTGTTTTTCATTGATGCCAAGAAGATAGGGATAAGTCGATTCGCGGACAAGCGTGCTCTGCCATACTATTCATCCGATTGAGATGGGGCTTTTTTAAAAATGTTCAGGAAATTCCGGGGATGAACATAGGCTATAAGAGAGTTGTAATTCTCAACCCCTCCACCCTATAAATCAGCCTTTATAGTGAAAAACGTGAAATGAAGTCCCTATTTTGACGTTTAAATGGCTTACGCTGACTAAACCATAACAAATACACCAAATTAATGTACAAAGAATTGAATATCTCAAAAAACTCTACAAAAAAGTCCGCGACAGCATATGTTTATCTTCTACGGATAACTCACAATAACCATTTTTGTCTTTCATTGATGCTAAGAATATCGGGATAAGCAGGTTCCCGAACAGTGCACGGGGCTGGTGGTAAAAACATATTAGCACTTATTTATGAGTAGCAGCGCACGCCGGGTATTAGCTAGTCTAATATATAAAAATGAATGTTTGTTTGTTTGTTTGTTCGTTCGCACTTTATGCGCGGTCATACCGCTGATCCGATTGTGATAGGGTATTTTGTAAAATGTTCAGGAGATTCCCGTGATGAATATAGGCTATAAGAGAGCTGAGATACTCAATTCCTACACCCTTAAAAATATCCCTTGTCAGAAAAAAACGTGAAAAAGTTCCTTTTCTACCCTTAAATGGCTTCCGCTGCCTAACCATAACAAATACACAAAATTTAATGTACGCAGAATTGAATATCTCAAAGAACTCTACAAAAAAGTCCGCGACAGCATATGTTTATCTTTTACAGTTAACACACAATAGCCATTTTTGTTTTTCATTGATGTAAATTAGATCGGTATAAGTAGAATCCCGGGCAAGCATGTACTGCCATACCATTCATCCGATTGTGATGGGGCTTTTTGCAAAATGTTCAGGATTTTGCCGGGAAGGTTATAGGTTATAAGAGAGTTTTAATGCTCAAGCTCTTCACCCCTAAAAATCACCTTCTATAGTGGAAAAACGTGAAAAAAGTTGCTTTTTGTAAGCTTAAATGGCTTACGCTGCCTAAACCATAACAAATACATAAAAGTAATTTACACAGAATTGAATATCTAAAAAAAAAAACTCTACAGAAAAGGCCGCGACAGCATATGTTATCTTTTAAGGATAACTCACAATAACCATTTTTGTCTTTCATTGATGCCAATAAGATCGCGATAAGTAGATTCCCGGGCAAGCATAGCAGCGCACGACGGGATAACTCAAAATAACGAATTTTGTCGTTCACATCGGGATGCGTAGATTCCCGGGCAACGCCAGGTAATCAGCACGGGGTATCTAAAAATAATAACGATATAAATTTATATTTATTTTTCCTTTTACTTATTCAACTAAATGCAAAAACACATTATCATTTATTTAGGTGTAGCAGCGGACGCCGGATATTAGCTAGTCCCCTATAGGCCTATAATTTACCTCCCTGATGCCACGGTTAATGTTATTCTATCACATCATTATTAGCCTTCCTATTAGACGATTTTCTTCTGCATATCTTACAAGGAGTTTCCGCGCTTCTCTTTCGTTCCCCATTCGTGCTATATGTCCTAAACCCATCTCAGTCTATTGGATTAAATTATTCTTATTGCATCTGATTTTCCATGGGTATCATGTAGCTCACTTTTATATAATCTTCCTCTTTCATCTGTCTGTTTGTCTGTCTCTTTTTTGGGGCCTAAATTTTAACTAATTGGAGGCAACATATTGAATTAACTGATTGGTGAACCACATAAAGTTAAATGTCTACAACAAACCGAGAACGGAATTGATTTGGCGAAGGAGTACAGTACGCAACATCGGAAATAAATTAGTGAATGATGCAATGTCCCTTTTTTGGGCCAAAATTTTAACTAATTGGAGGCAACATATTGAATTAACTGATTGGTAAACCACGTAAAGTTAAATGTCCACAACAACCGAGAACGGAATTGGTTAGACGAAGGAGTACGCAACACCGGAAAGAAATTAGTGAATGGTATAATCAGGAGAACAAATAGTTCGTCATTTATCGTAAAATATGAAAAACATATTCGCTCACGTAATGACAAATATATATATTTTTAGTTAAGAATTGTAATGCAGAAAATAGCAAGTTGGAATCTTCAGTAATTTTGTAATTACTAACAGATAATGGTATCAGTATGAGATTTTATGTAGGCAGTGTTTTTGTGTTATCAGTTAACAAAGTATGATACCGTATAGGCCTACTTTATTTCATAAAATGAACACAGGAATATGGGATGGCTTTGTACAATAATTAGGGATTGAATGAAGCGCAAGTATTAAGAACTAATTAACCGTAATCCAAAATTTTATTTTTATAGCATCTGTAAATTTGCTCATTATTTTTCTCCAACTTTCCAGTTACTATAAAAGCTAACTTTTTAAAATAATATTTGATTATTTTTTATTAGTTGGTCTTCATTCAATCTCTAATTAAAATCAAAGTTCTCAGTAAAATTCCATACTCCTATTTCAGTTCAGCCTTGCATTACGGGTACAAAATTTAAACAACATTCGCATCCATCCATAGTAATTCTGCCCGAAGGCAGGTCCTTCACTGCAATCATTGCATTTTCATGCTATGCTTGCAGCTTTACTAGGGAATTGTAGGAGTGGTAGCTTCCCGTTGCTTTCCACACCGGTGAAGGATGATGATGATGATGATAATGATAAGGATGATGATGATGGCCATATGATTTCGGGGACCGTTTGGGCCTTAAAGTTTTCCTGACATTTGTCTTACAGATGAGGAAAAACCCGGATAAGAACCTCACCCAGAAAAACTGCCCCGACCGGGGATCGAACCCGGACCCGCTGCGCTATCTCGAGTCCACAGTGGTGGACGTAAACAACATTAACAACCGCTAATTCGTATTTCATCATATAAAACCCTAGATTACATTAATTAAATTGTTTACTTCCAGTTCCTTTATTATCAAATTCTTCAGCTACATTTTGAAACATCCTATATTAAAATTCATCGGAGAACATATTGTTTAAACAACTCACCTCATAGGATTCATGCTTCCATGAAATCGCGATTTTAAACATAATCATGTTCATCGTCAGCCATAACTCCGACTGATGAACATGATTATGTTTAAAATCGCGATTTCATGGAAGCATGAATCCTATGAGGTGAGTTGTTTAAACAATATGTTCTCCGATGAATTTTAATGATTATACCTCATAATGTTTACTTCCCAACATTAATTAAATATAATCCTATATTAAATCTCAATTTTCTTCATTACCGCAGCAATATGATTTGTTTTTATTACACAAACAAGGGAACAGTACATAAATAACGATAAACGACGAGTGATAATTTAAATTAATTAACAATCTCATTTAATTAAGATTTAAACATTCACTGCTTTGTAGCTCAGTAATAGTGTAAAAACCAGAGATATTTTCTTTTAAATTGCACTGAATAAAGCTTTCCAGTGTTTTATATCACAAGTCAGGAGAGAAATTAGTCGCAACATTTGCATCCCTTCCTCTCTTACGTACCACTGCACATCCTAACCCTTGTATTGTCTCCCTCGAGCTTCTTCCCCTATTCCAAACCCCATCCTCGCTTTACTCAGAACCCCAGTCTTCTAACCGGCACCATATTACGAACTGCTCATTAAACTGGCGACTGCATTATTATTATTATTATTATTATTATTATTATTATTATTATTATTATTATTATTAATGTAGGACCTTTTACGGCCTGAAAATCTTTGGACTTGCGACCCACGGCTTAAAATCCCACCCGGAGGTCTTGCTCCTTGAATTTTTCTGTCCTAGAAAAAACCATTGACCTCAGCCGGGTTTGAACTCGCGACCCTCGGAACTAGAATCTAGGAACATACCACTAATACATCGCGAACGACGCAATTTATATTAACATATCCTAATTATATTCTTCTTAGAGAAATATAAATAAATAAATGTGTGTGTATATATATATAACTGTTATGTTGGCCACTAGATGGTGTTGGAACGAATTCCCACTACCTCTTGTGTGAATTGAGAATACTACATATATAAGAAAAATGTATGTTTGTGTTGGAATTCTTGAGTAGCTCAGTTGGTTAGAGCGCTAAACGTACAGAGTTTAGAGATTCGGGTTCAAATCCCGGCTCAAGCATTCATTTTTCTTTTCATATATATATATATATGATATGCTAAGAAAAATAAATGATTGGACGGGGAACTTGAACCCGGACCTCTGAGATGATAATTCAGTGCGCTACCGATTAGGCTACCCAAGCTAATCTAGTATAAATATTTATTTTTCTTTATATATATATATATATATATATATTCTCTGTTACGACAGGTAGCGGAAACACTGTCTTCACTGCCCTCTAGTAGCTCCTATAACAAGTAAACAAATTAAAGAAAATTTTTACTTTATAGCAGTGACGCTTCAATATTTCGATGTTATAATTAATTTTTTTACATTGAGCAATGCAAGCTTAATATGACTTTAGAAAAATAAATGCTTGGATGAGGATTTGAATGCGGAACTCTGAATTGATACTTCAGTACGCTACCTATTACGCTATCCAAGCAAATATAGTACAAACATTTTTTTTTCTTTATATAGGCTATATTCTCTATTATGAGAGGTAGCGGGAAACGGTCTCCACTGTGTGTGTGTGTGTGTGTGTGTGTGCGCGCGTTTGTGTAAATATTAGCCATTTTCTATGTAATATAAACCACAGCTTCGATTGTAACTGATTAGGTTGAAATTGGGGGAAAAATAAGAAAAAAAACATTAAAAGTTGAAAATATGTGTGACTCACCGGTAACTATGAGTTGAATATCGAGGTCAGCTCGCCACTGTTCCAATTCGGGAGGTGGCTGACCCACCATACAGCGGTATTCCCCTGCCTCTTGATATAGCACCCTGTCCAGAGTTAGCTCGGGCCCGGATCCCACGGGCTGAAGTAGACCTCCTGCACCAACTCGACTCCAACATCCTCCTGCTGTGGCTGCAGGGCATTGCAGTTGTACTGCGCCCCCAAGAGCAACCTCCACTTGTCGTCCATCAGACGTCGGGTCTCCATCAGGTCCCGGATCCTGCGTAACCTCTGGACCTTCCTCATCTACAACATACGTAATTAGTATTATGTATTATTCTATCTCTTTTAAAACTTACGGGTATTCAAAGAGTATCACAGACCTGTTAAACAGTGCTCACTAGGCATGACAAATCTCCCCTTCTATTCAACCCTACATCGAACAAGCTGACAAGGCAAGACACTGCTACTCACAAGGAAACTGTCAGTCATTACCTTGAACTTTCTCCCATAAAAGCGTTGCGATATTCCAAGGCCGTTCCCAAAAAAATGCTGCCGTTTTTAACTGCAAAGCACAGAAATTAAAGCCAGAAACCAGCAATGGCAAACCCCCTATGCCGAAGCAGATGGACACTCTAAGTGGAATAAAGCGGTATGTAGTATGGCGGGACGCGGCTTGCGGGGAGGTTGTCAGGGCTGGAGTGTGACAGAACACAGCGTGCGGATTATCCATTTCACCAATTCAGGAGTTGTATTACATCCCTGCAGTTTATATGAGAGCTTCGGCGCTGGATTTTAATGCCTTGCAGTTAAAAAAGGCTCATTTTTTTATTTCACCCTTTTTTTATAATTCAAACAATGATTTGTGGCTTTCTTGTTTGCTCTCGTTCACACTCTTTTTCATTCTTATGGTTTTTAGTTTTTTAACAGTTTTCTTTATTCACACACCTACAACCCACGGACAACCTACACCAACAACCCCAGTCCCAAATATGGCGATATAAACTCCCTTCGCCCCGCCGGGAAACGAAATCCGGGTGGGCCGGCGTGGAGCGTATGGAACTCTAATCGACTACGCCACAGCGATGGACTACTTTGGTATATCATAACGCTGCTCTGGGAAGATATTTCAAGTTGTTTTTGCGGGCCTGCAATGATTGGGGGCATTTTCCCTTGTATACTTGATGTTGCTTCCTTGCGAGTCACCTCTGCATGTAGGTGTGTTGTCTTAACAAACAGTAATGGGCTTCGACTTCAACTGAATCGATAAAACAGATCTTCAACACTGGATGGAAAAATAAATATTTTTTGTTTTGTTTTGAAAGGTATTACAATATTTATTTTCCCATTCACTGTTGAAGATTTTCCAGTATCTATCCTCAAACCATAACTTAAACACAAGATCACAACATAGTCTCTTACTTAATATACCGCAACATAGGACATCACATCACTCCATGTCATATACCATCTCCACTTCTCGCAACTGGAATTCCCTACCACAAGAAATAAGGGGCTGCCAGACATTGGCATCTTTTAAAAGAAATCTAAATTTATATTTGCTCTAAACTCGACTTCATTATTATCCAGTGTAAGATATATATATTAATTGGTGTTTCCCGTATAATGTATCATATTTATATTATTATTATTATTATTATTATTATTATTATCGTATCATTATTGTTATTACCCTATAAAATGTTGTTTGTACATGACATTTACATTGCTACATTTATTGTATCTTTAACTGTTTATAATTAGTATAGTGTATATCTATATTTGTCGAATATTTATTTGTATTTGTGCTGATTGAGTGGAAGAGAGGGCCTTATGGCCTTAACTCTGCCAGAATAAATAAAATATTATTATTATTATTATTATTATTATTATTATTATTATTATTATTATTATTATTAAGATTTGTCTTGTCGATTCAGTTGAAATCGAAGCTGTCACTGATTGTTTAGCCAATACATACGAATGCACATGTAATCGCAACGAAGTAAAGTAACTGTAGTAGTGTCTTACATTCCCAGCGTAGGTTGAATAGGAGGGTAAGGAGTCTAATGGACATTGTTTTCAACAGACAGGCGAATGGAGAAGACTACATAACTGTGAGTTACATGATCTTTACAGGAAACCAGATATAATAAGAGCAGTTAAGTCTCGTACACTACGATGAGCAGGACATGTGGCACGAATGAAAAATGAAAGAGGGGCATGGGAAATTCTTGTAGGAAAAGCAGAGGGAAAACGCCCAGTTGGTACACCAAGAATGAGATGCGAGAATAGCATTAAGCACATTTTTATTCAATGCCCCAGGTTCTCATTTTGGCATTTCTGATGTTCTTTCCTGGCATTGGCATAATTGTAACCCATTTCTGAAGTTGGGGCGCCTGGAAGACGGACTTACGCTGCCACGATGATAGGATGGATGATGATGATGAAGATGATGATAGCGGCGAGCCAGGAGAGTCCTTAATCCTAAACTTAACCTAAATTCCAGACTATAGACAACCACTGGAATAATTCCCGTTAAGGAAAAATTCCTATGGTTTGACCGAGAATCGCACCCGGGACCTCATGAACAGTAGTCAGAAACGCTGACCACTAGCCCATGAGGCTTGTAGTAGATTACACATGGAATGATTGGAAAACATAAGCTCAGGGAGGGATGTGTGGAGAGCTTATGTCCGCGCGGCCATGAACCAACTGGCTCGATAGTGCCAGTGAGTTAGTGAGTTAGTTTTATATTAGTATAAACTTCCCAAATTTGTGAAATACTAGAATATTACATCAAGTAGAAGAAAAGTTAATATCTTACCATCCTCTTCTCTCAAATTATGTGGTGATGTCAGGGTTAATAAAACGCAACACTAAATTATTCATGCTAATCTACTTTTACTTGAAGCCTTGACCCGAGAGAGCTTGGCCCTGCACTCATAAGCGAAAGAGTTTTACATTTTAATCCTTATGGCTAATGATTGCCCGAGCACCACAACGAAATGAGAATGCTCAGTCCTTCTTTTAAGTTGTTGGAGAGGATTTAGAGGAATTACGAGAGTCGAGACTTCTGCCGGTATAATGTAGATGATGCAGCATTCCAAATTGTTCCCCCATCTAATCAGCAAAGTTGTATTTTATAAGGACCAAGTTGTGTTTCTCTGTTTTCTTCTAATGGAGGCGGTAGTCATGTTTCTACTCTATACTACACATTATTTAGCTTTTCTCTCCTGTAATTAACTTCTCTCAATTACTATAACTTTGCTAATTTCAATCCACATAATTACACTCTTTTTACTTCTCTTAGTAAAAATCGCTGAAAAAGGAAGATAATGTTTTGTCGGTGGTCCTCGATCAATGTACAAACGTACAATCCACTCTACGATATAGTTAAAAACCAGTCAGTTGCTACTAGCGACACATCAAGACCATCAACATCTACATCTTAGACATACCAACTAGTAGTGCATACTCATCCAGCTGATGATGGAAGTTAACTTCCAAAAGGCCTCCAAATATTTTAAATACTAATTTTAATAACGTTCAGGACGACGGCACCTGCCAACAGGGACATTTAATTTTTTTTTTTTTTTTTTCATCTTACGTCTTCGACTAGTGATTACCATGCTTGTTCTGGTTTTCGAGATCCGCGATTGCAAACATAATTGAGTTTGATTAATATTTAAGGGCGTAGAAATGGGAATATCAAATCATTAGTAAGGAAATTAAAGACCTGAGTACCGTGTCGCGGACATAAGCTCTCCACAAATCCATACCTTGAGCTAATGTTTTCCAATCATCCCCTGTATAATCTACTTCTCTCAAATTATGATTAATGTTATTCCCTCACTCCATTCTTGGTCTAACAACTGGGCGTTTTCCCTCTGGTTTTCCTACAAGAAACTTCCATGTCAATCTTTTCATTCCCCATTCGTGCCACTGTCCTACCCATCGTAATCTGCGAAACTTAACTGTTCTTATTATATCTGGTTTCCTATAAAGATCATGTATAAGACTATAAGTAGCTCACAGTTAGGTAGTCTTCTTCTCGTCTGTTTGTTTATCTCTCCCGTAAACAACAAATGATAAATTAACGAAAAATAATTCAAGGCTCCAAATTTTTTCATAGAACAATATTCCTTTGAGTATACATTCTTCCATTAGTTTAATTTTAATTGTATTTAATTTTATTGTATTTTAGACAGTATTTTCATAATTGTTCAGTTTGACAAGATAATTAATTGATTAGCGTATACTAGTATTGTAATTCTTTTTATTTAAATGTAACATATGTTTGTCCCGGTGAGTGGAAGAGAAGGCCACGTAGACGCAACTTCATCAGGCTAAATAAATCTATTCTAAATCTATTCTATTTTAATATTTTCAGTTTTGCAAAATCGTATATTACGCAGTAATTTCTTCTTCTTTCTTCTTCTTCTTATTCTCTTCATGGATTTTTACAGCTGTCGCTGTCTCAGTCCCGAGTCGCCATCTATCTCTATTCCTTGCATTCTTCTACATGCAATTGTGTTGCCGCCATTGTCTCGTCAACGTCGTGTGTTGAGGGTGACCTCAATAATTTCTTTCAGATGGTAACCACCTTAATACCGTATTAGAGAGCCATTCTTTCTTTATTCCATTAATTTGAACAAACTGTCTCTTCTGAAAATCATCAAATATATATTGTATTTCTCTCTCCATTGTCATTCCTCCTCTTATCATCCTGTATTTGATAGACGCGCTTTATATGAACTCCGTCTCAAGAAATCCATTATTATACTTATATCCCATACCTCTCACTCATATGACGTAACACCTTGAACTAGAGAGAGGTCCATCAATCCATAGTAATTCTGCCCGAGGGCAGGTCTTTCACTGCAATCATAGCATGTTCATGCTGTGCTTTGCAGCTTTATTAGGGAATTATAGGCGTGGTAGCTTCCCGTTGCTTTCCACACCGATGAAGGATAATGATGATGGTCGGATGATTTTCGGGGACCGTTGGGCCCTAAGCTTCCTGACGTTCGTCTTACAGGTGAGAAAAAAACGGAAAAAACCTTACCTAGGAGCCTTCCCGACCGGGAATCGAACCCGGGCCCGCTGCGTGACAAGGCCGCACGCTACCTCGAGATCACAGCGGTGGACATCTAGAGAGAGGTATAACCTACTGTTTTTCTTCATTTTTTCTTCCATAAAATAGTGTTTAGGCCTAATGTCTTTATCATTGCCTTTCCTTTATTTATCCTCTTTATAATAATATAAAACTTAGTAATACTGAAACAAATAAAAAATATTTCACGGTTCTAATGGTTAAATTGTAGCTTAGAATGTGACTTTTTAGTTTTTTTAATAACCTACATCCGAAGTTATATTTAGTAAAATTTAAAAACAGTTTTGTAATAATTATTCTTAAGAGAGGAAGTGAGAATGGTGAGTGTTGGTGGGGTGAAATTCGGAAAACCGGAGAACCCTAAGAAAAACCCGAAAATCCCGGTAAAATCCACAAATACCCTTCTGGAACCTCCAGGATTGGTACCTGAGGTACCAATCGGGGTAGCCACGCGCTAACCACGTGCACATCGGGAAGGCTACAGTGCATTAACTCATAAGCAATAAGCTGAGTAAAATTTCACACATTTTTTAATTGCTGTCACCAGATTGATTTTCGCGGCAAAAATTATTTCATTTTCAAACGTTGGTATCTTTCATAAGACTTTTTTCAGACATTCTTAGATATTTTTACCTCTTTACTAGTAGGCAAAACTTCAAGTATATTAAAAAAATAATATACTAATGAAAATTCGCCCATCCTAGAAAACAAGAAGCAACGATAACATCCTAGTATTTATGAGTTATGTAGTTCTGAACACACAATTCTAAGAACGTTTGTTGAGCGACAAAAGTTGCATACAATTAACATTTTTTTTATTTTAATCCTATCAGAAAATAAAGTCCACTGCTGTAGTCTCGTGATAGCGTCCTGCCTTGTCACGAGCGGGCCCGAATTCGAGTCTCGTCGGAAAAAAATTCCTGCGTGAGGTTTATTTCGGGTTTTTTTCCTCACCTGTAAGACAAATGTCAGGAAACTTTAAGGCCCAAACGGTCCCCGAACAGCATCTGGCCATCATTCCCCATCATTATTATTCACCTTAGATTAAGTTTAGGATTAAGGTCTCTCCTGACGTACCAACTATCATCATATCATCTTCATCACCCACCATATCATCGGGGCAGCGTAATCTCGCTTTGCAGGCGCCCCAACCTCAGAAGTGGGTTACAATTACACCAATGCAAGGAGATAACACCAGAAATGTCGAAATGACAAATTGGAGCATTGAATAAAAAATGTCTAAAATATAGATTGATTTTGGTTTTTATAAAAGTCAGTTATTAATTAATTAAATAATTAATTAATCTGTTAAATAGAAATAAAAACTTGACAAATTCATAAATGATTATTATCAAAAGAATGGCGGAGTTGTTTTCATCACAAATTAGTAGCCACACTAATAACAAAACAGTATTCAATAAATTATAATAATTATATAATAAAAGTACAATACATATACTTTTTTTTTGCAATTTCCCCAGGTTGTCTTTCGACCTTCCTGGCGTCTCTCTTGGCATGGCATAATTGTAACCCACTTCTGAGGTTGGGGCGCCTGGAAGGCGGGATTACGTTGCCCCGATGATATGAGTGATGGTGATAATGGTGGTGCGCCAGGAGAGTCCCTAATCCTAAGCTTAATCTAAGATGAATATGAATGATGATTATTGCGATGGGCATATGATTTAGGGGACCGTTTGGGCCTTAACGTTTTCTTGACATTTGTCTTACAGGTGAGAAAAACCCCCGATAAAACCCTCACCCAGAAAAACTGCCCGACCGGGGATCGAACCCGGGCCTGCTGTGTGACAAGGCAGCACGCTACCTCGAGACCACAGCGGCGGACTAAAAGTGCAATATAAAAATAAACAAAAACTTAACTAATTTATAGCAAACAATAAACAGATTAAACACAACTTCTGACGCAGTTATTCTAGAAGAACAAAATGGTTTCAGACCCAACATATCCTGTATAGATAGTGTCTTTACGTTAGCACAAATCATAGAAAAACATCGGGTATTTAATATACCAACTTTTATGATATTCATTGATTATCATAAAGCCTTCGACACAGAAACAGAATAAAATTATGAGTTATGTTACGTAGTGCAGGAATACCTGAACATTTAAATCAAGCGATTCAAAGCATGTATCATAATACACGAACACGAATTCGAATAAAGATACGAGTAGGCCCTAAATAATGAAATCAGCAAATCAGATAGACAAATAACCTAAGGTGTAAAACAAGGCTGTCCACTTTCCCCTCTTTTTTTAATTTATATATGAATGAAATTATAAAATTATCGCAAAACCAATTACAATCACACTTCATGTTTGATGGCCGACCCCTCAACACATTAATGTATGCAGATGATCAAGTAATATTGGCTATTTCTGAAGATCACCTACAGAGAGCAGTACATATATTGTCAAATATAACCCAAAATTATAATATACAAATTTCTGTAAGACAAAAACTATGGCATTTGAAGGGAAAATGCCGATACGAACTAAAATTGTTATTAACAACAATATAATAGAACAAGTTAATAACTTTACTTATCTTGGCTGCAACTTTTCCTACAACACATGTAAAGACATAGACATAGGCCTACAATTGATCAAATTCCAAAAACGTATAGGAAAAATAAAACACACTCTTCTCCGAAAAGTATGCCCAGATACAATTCTATTTTTCTTAAACAATGGCTCTTTCAACTCTAATTTATGGCTCTGAATCCTGGACTCTTAAATAGGATAGTAGCTGCAGAAATGAAGTTATTAAGGACCTTTAGCGGGTTATACACTTTATGACCACGTGCGTAATGAATATATCCGCAAAGCTCTCAACACACCAGCAATAACTGAAACCATCCAAATATATCAAAATAATTGGCATGAACACCTTCTTAGAATGTCAAACAATATACTACCTCTGCAGCTATTCAACTACAGATCCACAGGACGAAGACACCCAGGAAGACCTAAGAAGAGATGGAGGGATCAATTGCTATCGTGAAGCGGAACAGGCCAATGGCCAAAATCCATGACTGTAATTGATGATGATGATGATGATTAACGTACATTATCTAATATTATAACAACCATTGACGCTTTAGTTCGTAGTTTGACTTTTCTGAAAGTATATTGATTGTTCATCTTCGACTACTTTTAAAATTCTTCGTGATGAACTTAAATTCACGCATGAAACTAGCACCCAAAATTGCAGAATATAACAAACAATTCATATATTTTATGTCTTTCGGGCTAAATGGCCATGGTCTGGTTATATTAACACTCAACGTTTCGTCTACTACTGCGGTAGACATCCTCAGGAGATTCTGCGTGGTTTATGACCTAACTCTTTAACTGTCGGCTGCAGACTGGCTGTGCGTTGGAAATAGTGTCCTTATTTATAGTTGAGTTTTGTATGTTGATGTTTTCTGCACAGTCTGTTACTTTGGAGCTATTTATTGAATGGTTGTTACTGGCGTAAGTCATCGATTTTATTCTCGTGTTGTATAGTGCCGGGATCCAAATGTTATATTAATCTTCATGGTTTCTTCTTTCTTGTTAAATACATTTTTGTATTTGTAAATTACAATAGCCTCTCTGTGAAGTCTGGTGTAGAGGCTATTGAAATTTACAAACATAAAAATTCCTTTAACAAGAAAGAAGAAACCATGAAGATTAATAAAATTTGGATCCCGGCACTATATAATACGAGAATAAAACCCATGACTTACGCCAGTGACAACCAATAAAAAAATAGCTCCAAAATAACGGACTGTACAGAAAACATCAACACACGAGACTCAACGATTTCCAACGCACAGCCAGTCTGCAGCCGACAGTTTAAGAGATAGGAAGTCATATACCACGCAGAATCTCCTGAGGATGTCTAGCGCAGTAGTAGACGAAACGTTGAGTGTTAATATAACCAGACCACGGTCATTCAGCCCGAAAGACATAAAATATATGAATCAAGACACCTGCCGTGTAAGTCTACAATTTTACATAACAAACAATGTTTGTTGAATTATCGCATCTTCCCCCCCCCCAAAGCTCACATTACTCTTTCTCTAAACATAGGCCTATCGTTTCCGAAATAAATAAATGACATTAAATATACTAAATATACAACATATACTAAAATAATCTGAACGTAGATAAAATATTGTTGATAACACGTTACAAAATTGTGTTTAGTAATTCTCTGCTCTTAATTTCAGCATCTCGTTACTAAACCTCTCCTTTTGTAACTATTCGCCTAAATAACTACGTTTTCATTTAATTTTAATTTATCTACGCTTTAAAATTTAAGCTCACATGACGACTTGAATCTACACCAAACAGTGGTATAACATGTATTGATTGTTTACAAAACAGTGATAGAATTTACTTGTCATTGAAGTGTAATTGAATTCTTTAGCGGTTAATGAAGTCATTGGTATCTTAATTAGCATCCAGAACCCACTTAATTATCGTATCAGGGTGATTACAGTGCTCTCGATTTCTGACGTGTTTTGGCCTTGGATATACATGAGTGGTATGATACTTGTGGTGGTATGCTTCACCTACATTGTCATGCTCACATACCTTGAACTATTAGTTATTCTGCATATAACATTCCACTGAATTTTGAATGTGCCCATGAAACACGAGAGAGAGAGAGAGAAGAGAACTAGAGAGAGAGAACAGAGAGAGAAAGAGAGAGAAAGAGAGAAATAGAGAGAAAGAT